>ML332549.1:0-38657 GCA_005239505.1 Nicotiana paniculata | reverse complement strand
TAAATTCCCTGTGGGATCGACTCTGGGCGTAATACCCCGGATTATATTTGCAGCGCCCGTTTACTCTTTATATAAGACATAGTTGAGCCTGATCAAACCCCTATTCAATATATGAGCGTTAATACAAATTCAATACACTAAAAATATACATAATTAACAGAAATCACAGCATAAATTTACCACTCGTCTTGTGAATCTTGGAAAGCATGATAGAAATTATTTTCTCCCTCCTCATTCCCCGGCGGTGATAAGTTTAAATCAAAGAAAAGTCTTTCATCCGGAACCTGTCCGGCAAAAATTGCTCCAGAATAACCACCCGATGACTGGGGGTATCTCTACTACGCACAACCTCGTTTTTTGGAACGTTTACAACCTTCACGTACATCTCCAACATTGTGATTAAAATAAATTCCCAGCATTCATCCGGAGTCCTCAGAAAATCACTCGAAGTTTCATCATCATCGATGTTAAACTCCGAGTAAAAAGCAACCCCTTGCGGAGTGACGAAATACATATATCGTCCGGTTACTTTAAGTAACACTGAACGTTTGCTCACATCCATTTTTTTTTGCATAACAACGATATCAATTTATCGTACTCCATGGTTAGTGGCAATTTAACATGACACTGAGCAGGTAAATTATAGCCCACAGAGTTATTCTCCATCACAACCTCACCCCCAATATAATGAAACTCTTATTCTACACTCTTCAGACATAATGAAAAAATGCTTGAGAATTTTAACAACAATAAACGTTTGATCAAGAGTTGAAATTTTTTTGTGATTGAATGAAATGCAATTCTAACCGCTTTAGATAGAATGGCTGGCCGGAGAATTTTTTTTAATTGTATAGCGCCAAAGCAGTAGGCACTATACGCTTTTTGAATAATTGGTGGGCCCAGGAAGCAGGTATAGCGCCACCGTACACGGTGCTATACAGAAAAGACGTATAACGCTGGGCACTATGGCGTTATACCCACTGTCATAAAAAAAAAGGTATAACTCCACACTATGTGGCGCTATACACTAACGGTAACTGTACCGTTAGTGTATAGCTCCACATAGTGTGGCGTTATATATAGTCCGGTACTCTTTTTTTTACTTATTTTCATTCTATTTTTCCAATTAAGTCACAATTGGGCTCCGGACCCGTTTATCATAGGAGAGAGATGAAAAAAGAACCTAAATGTGAAAATGTTTGACTTTTATTTCCTGTGCCCATACTTTTGAAGGTAATTTCAAAGTAGTCCCATAAATATGTATTTTAAATTTGGGAAAAGGGCCGAATATACCCTTTACTTTCAAATATTGTTTATATTTAATTTTTGTTATATTATTCGGTCAAATTTATCTCTGTCGTCATACTATCCTATCAAATTTATTCCTACCATCGCTAATATTTTAAAAATTACCTCTTGATCTATTAAGTAATCCAAGATCTTAAATTTTCTTTTATTTAAATCACTTGTTGTTTTTTGTGCTCCATTATTTCTAGAAATTACTATTGATGTGAATGCTAAAGGTACTATATTATACCAATTATTCATGGATATTTTTAATTAGCAATGCACTCACTTCTTTTCTTGTGATAATGAGTTTGGAATTGGTTTAAAATTTTATTTAATTTTCAACCATATACACACCGTATAATTCATTGGGTCTAATTATTATGTATTATATGCAGCTGATCATCATGTATGTACATGTATATTCGAATATATTTTGTTATTATCTGGTTAGTATAGAATTCAATTGACTAACTTAAGAGTGCACAATGCGTAAGCATTTGGTTAAAGCAAAGTTGAATTTGACAATGTAAAGTCTCCCAGGAACTTCAACTTCTACCACTAATACTTGCAAAGTCTCCATATCTTTGGTGCAACGAATTCATTAAAGGTGGGTATTGTAGATACTTTTGAGTTTTAGACAAGCAACCTAATTTAGATTATGGTTGTCCAACGGACGGGCCGTCCCGTCCCACCCCACTTAATTCTAAACGGGATGGGCCCATGTTTAACAGTACACAGTATGCCCATTCCGTCCCGTTTATTCCGTATCATTTCGTCTCGTCCCATTCCGTCTGACCCGCTTGTTTTTTTAATTTTTTCTTTTTAAAGTATAGCCGTTGGAAAACGACCTCAATTGCAAATATAGTTGTTCCCAACGGCCAAAAACGACCATATTTGGCCCCTACCACAACACTCACTACCCCTCCCTCCCTCCAAACTTTTAATATAACCCCTAAGTTTATTAAATTATACTTTGGCCCTATTTTTTTACTATAAATACCCCCATAATTCTTTATTTTTCCCACAAAAAATCAATCATTCTCTCTCAAATATTTTACATTATATCTATATTATTCTCTCAATTTTTTCACAGTCAAGTGATCAAGTATGTTTCAATTTTCAAGTATTTGGGCAAATTTTTGGAGCAACTTTCATGCTTCAAATTAATTCGTCAAGTATGTGGAGTAATTTTTTGGGTAATTTCTTCAAGTTTCAATGTTTAATCACGGTGCACTCGTTCCATCTTCTAATTTTAATATATAATTTTTGCTTATCATTATAGTGCTTAATTTTTGTGCTTGCTTTACGTGTTCTATTTTCATATTTCATTTGCTTGTTTAATTTTTGTGTTAACTTTTTAAATTTAATTTCGTATCTAAATTATGGCACCTAAAAATGTATTTGGCGTATTTAAAAAAAGTAGTAAAGGTGAAAGTAGTAGTAATCCTAATCCTAGCCCTAATCCTAATCCTTCTCCTAGAATTAGAAAACATATAGATGAAAATGACTCATGTTGATGAAACTTGATTTTTCCAACCCCTGCATGTTATAATATTAATTTCGGAGAATAACTAGATCATGAAACTTTATAAAGACAATTTAGCAATGATATTTTTATTAAGGACGAAGAAAATCAGGAAGAAGAATTAGATGAAACACCCACTAGTCCCGCAACACAAGCTCCAACTCAGAGTCAATCTCGGTCTGGAGGTTTACCTATGTAACTCCTGTAAGGGTAAGCCTAAGGGTGAACATCCCAAAATATCACTTGTATGAATTTTTTTTTTTTTTTGGTAACTAGATTATTTTATTAATCACCAAGTAGCAATTACAAAACTATAACATAGCTAACACAGATTGCTATTTTTCCCTATACTCATCTTACTATACTACCTAGAAACATAAGCTATACACAAGATTTATTTCTATGAGTGACTCTAACACTAATTATATAGGCTATTTCTTTTGAAATCTGCTCCCAAGTTTTGCTTTTCTTCTCAAAAATACGTCTATTTCTCTCTATCCATATGTGGTAAGTTATTTCTTCATATATCACTCTAAACACCTGCGTATGCTGAGTTTTCCCTTTAGCACCTGAAATTGACCATTGTAGGAACTGCTGCCAATTGCCAACTCCCAGATATTTCCTACCAATCCAGCTACACATTTTACTCCATACTTGAGTAACATATTCACACTGCACAAACAAATGGTCTCTTGTTTCCACTTCTTTTCTGCACATTACACATTGTGTATCAACATTAATCTTCTAGTTTGCTAGCCTGTCACATGTCATCAGTCTTCCATGTATCATTAGCCACATTATAAACTTTGCTTTTGGCCTTGCTGCATTGTGAAACATCAATGATTTCCATTCCATCCTTCTGTAATCACCAAGCAAATGAAGATATATTTTTCTGATCATACTTTTTTTCTGGTTTGGTAAAAACTGCCTAGCTTTATATACACTATGTGCCTCAATTACTTCCCTTACCATCCAACATTCTTGCTGAGGTATTGACATTGTACTTATTTGCTGATTCTTGATATAGTAAGTATGAATCTAGCAGATCCACAACTTGTCTTGTTTATGAGCTAGATCCCAGCATGTTTTGGCAATAGCTGCCTTATTCCACAGTTTCAGATTAACTATATTAAGTCTGTCGGCTGCCTTGGGTAAACAAACTCTATCCCAGGCTATCAAAGCCTTCTTTGTGATCTCATTTGCCCCAGACCAGACATAAGACCTGCATATCTCCTCTACCAATTTAGTCACCTTTGTTGGTAGGATAAACATTTGTGCCCAGAAAACCTGAATCCCAAACAGTACACTTTGGACTCTCCCTGCATATGATAGAGTCTTAGCAGTCCAAGAAGTGATCCTTTTAATCATTTTATCAATAAGAGGTTGCTATTGCATTAATCTTAGTTTCTTTGTGGATAAGGGTACTCTTAGATACTTGAAAGGTAGTTCACCATTTGCAAGCCCCAGCATCTGCAGGATTTGCTGCCTTTCTGCCATAGGAACACCTCCAAAATAATCTTCACTTTTACTAAGATTTGCTTGTAAACCTGAGACTTGTGTGAACTGACTGAACTTATGTTGCATTGCTTTCACTGTCTTCAAATCACCTCTAGCAAATAATAGCACCTCTAGAAATTTTTTTTTAAACATGATAAAGTCAATGAACATGTTATATGTGAAAAATGTAAGCAACGATTTGTACATACCAAAAGTGGTGAGACGGGAGATTTAACTAGGCACTTACTTAAGGAGCACAAATCCTTATGGATGCAAGCTAACATAGAATCCGGTAAAATACCGGATCCTAGCACCGGTACTGGCGCTCCTAGTGAATCTGGCGGGGGTTCTAATTTTTTACAACAACAGCTTGACCCTGCTTCTGGTACTATTTTACGCCCCTATAACAAAGATATAGATCGTGAGAACTTAGCAAAAAGGGTGGATGTCTGTGGCTTACCTTTTACTTTTCCTTATCACCCTGCTTTTGTGCATTATATACAAGAAACTTATAATCTTGCTTTTCAAGATTTTTCTAAGACCACAGTTAGAAATGATATTTTTAAATTTCAAATCGAATATCCTCAGTATATTCGTTGTGTATTTTTCACTTAGATTGTAAAATGTCTATCACATCTGATATAGGTCGTAGTTCTAATGATTGTGATTATTTAACTGTTTCATGTCATTGTGTTAATCATCACTGGAACATGCAAAAACGTATTATTGGTTATAAATTTGTTGATTCAAAACATACTGGAGCATATATTGCAACTACTGTTCTACAAATACTTGATTTTTATGGGCTCAATGATAAAATTTTAACTATCACCTTAGATAATGCTCCTGCTAACACAACCGCAGTAGCTAGCTTAAGAACTAGACTTTGTCCAATTAATCCAGCAATTTTTCATGTTAGATGTGCATCAAGTTAAAAATATGGTATTAATTTATTTTCGGATGCTTGTAGTAAAGTACAACATGTTTGCGGCTATATTTTTTGTGCTAATAAAGCGAGTAAACTTCGTGAATTTGCTCAACAATGTGCTAGTGCTAACCTTCCATATAGAAAAGTTCCAAAAGATGTTTGTACGAGGTGAAATTCAACTTATGAAATGCTTAAAGTTGCTTATGATTATTGGGTGTTATACAAAAGATATTTAATATGCATAATGGTATCCCCGCTGATCAAATTGTTGATTCTGACTAGGATGAGATCAAAGAGCTTACTAAATTTTTAGAAAAATTTTATTATGCTACAAAATAATTTTCTGGTATATATTATCCTACTGTTACACAAATATTATGGTATATTTATGAAATTTTTGTTGTATTTGGTAAGTATAAAACAAATCCAACTTATGCACCAATCGTTAATTAAATGATTACGAAATTTAAAAAGTATATTTTTTCTGCTCCTCAAGTTTATTTAATTTCTACTCCACTTAACCCATATTTTAAATTAAGAGGTGCAAAGGGACTTGTTCATAAAATTTATGAGAATTTAGCAATTCAAGAAAATGAACAACTAACTCTCGAAGACTGCCAAGCTAACATATATTCTTATGATAGATCAATGTTTGATAAATATAAATCTTGGAAATAACAGGTGGTGAAACTACTCCTTCTTCTAAGTCTAGAGTAGAAGTTCTATGGGAAGATATGGATGATATAACAGGTTTTGATTCCTCTGTTGATGATGGACTTGATTCTTTCTTAATCAAGGATTGGAAAGTATTAAAGACGAAGAAGGCAACGAACAACTTTTGGCATTGCAGAGGGAGCGCCGAAAGGCTTTTTCAACATTTTCAGTAATAACCTGAGATATTCTGGCTATTCAAACATCATCAGTAGCATCAGAGAGTGCTTTTAGCATGCAAGATTTCAAATCGGAGATCATAGACATTTATTAGCTGAGTACAACCTACATATTTCCGTATTATTCAGAGATTGGATTAATTCAGAAAGAAGAAATCTTGGTTTTGAAAAATTAACCACTAGGGAAGAAGAAGAAGAAGAATACAATGATATACTTAGCACTTGGTGCGATGACGACATAGAACTCATAGAACATCAATTAACATTGCCAGTTCCAGAACAATGTCCGAGAGAAATTATAGATAAGTTACAACAAAACTATATAGGAGCTTCCCAATATTAGTATGATAAATTATAATTAACTACTAAGAGGCCTAGTTCAAACATAACCCTTCCTAGAAGGTGGCTGAGTAGATTATGTGCTATTCAAAAGAACTGTATGTGAGATTTAAAAATTCTATTGATAAAATAAAAGGCTCTAAGCGTTGAATTTTTTTTATGAATTGTCTTGCACTCTTACTTAGTTACTTAATGGCATGAAATTATATTAAATAAATTATAATTTTATTATAATTACTAGAATATTTCATTACAAGTCTTTTATTTTAATATTTTATAATTCTTTACTTAGTTTTCTAATTTTCATTTTAAGTTTTAAGTTTATTAAATAAATCAAAAAATTAGTCGTTGAAATTTTAAAAACTTAGTCATTGTCAAAAACTAGATGTTGCCAAACTTAATGCTTAAATAATTATTATTATTTTTAAAATGGCCCACTTAAGGCCAGCGAAACCGTCTTGTCCCGTCCCATCCCGTTTGTTAGCGGGATAGGATGGGCCTACCGTTTCGTTCTGTTTATCCCCTCCCATCCCGTTTCGTCCCGTCCCGCTACCGTCTCGGCTACATGTCGTCCCTCCCATCATGTCCCGTTAATTTTGTCTCGTCCCATCCCGTTAGACAACCATAATTTAGATTCTTCAATTTACTATACTTTGTTTACTAACCGATCTATTATTTTAATATTTCTTTCTCTTATTATTTTTTTTTCAATTAATAAAGCAGGTAAATGCGAATTATTTCAAAATTAGTGGAACATGAAGAAGAATAAGTGACTAAATTAAAATAATTTGGGAGATCCTGGGTTACCTGACGGACTGAGAGATCCTGGGTTACCAAATAGTGGCTCCATCACATTTGATGGCCTGTGGAAGCAGGGCGGATTCAGCCTATTACATGTAGGTTTCCGTAAATCTAATAGCTTTTGTACATACCCTATATATGTATTAAAAATTCCCCACTAAATATTCATAAATATTTGATTGTGAACCCATTTACTTGTTGTATATTTACTTAAGATCGTTATAGAAACTCATAAACTTTAAATTTTAGATCTGCCTCTGTGTGGAAGTAGACTCAGGAAGCCTTGAGAATTAAAATCACAAGATTTGCCAAATTTTGGCAGCCACAGCCACCTCAATTAGATAATCTATACCCCCATGTGATGGCAATACTAATAGTAAAAATCAACAAACACTTCACATTAAGTTTATCAATGTTTTACTACACAACTGTTGCTAGAATCATCCCTACCTTAACAGGTATACTGTCAATAGGTCTTGTTTAATTCTTCATAAAAACAGAGTAAGCATTGATTCCCGGTGCAACCCCATCACGATTAGAAAATGTTCCGAATCTCCTCTCAATGTCCTTACCGAGAACATGATTCTTGATAAGAGGGTGTGAAGGTTAAAAATTAGAATAGGATGTTAGTAGGTAATCGAGCGTTCTACCTTTCCATATGTATATTCTCTTATTTTCTTATTCACAGGTTCTTGTGCTTTTTGTTTCAGTCATCTTATTATCTAGTTGTTACTACTTCATTTTCATGGCTTCTATACTATTGTTTTTATGTCACATTTGTGCTTATGCTTTTCCTGAGTCTACCTCCCCAAGGTAAAGTTACGGTATTAAGGTCTGCATATATACTACCCTCCCAGATCCACGGTGAGATTACACTNAGGGGGGGAAGGGGGAGGGGGGAGGAGGGAGATTTCTTAAATTGCATCGTGCAGCTCGATAGAGAAACAGAAAACAACACAGCATTTAGAATTACTATAATCAAACTGTTTTCAAGAAAAACATCAATTTTCCCAATTCCAAGAACAAACTGTTCACCTCTAAAGAAACTTCAGTTAGAAAACCTTACAATCAAAATTGTTGATCTAACTCCAAACAAATTTGAAACGGATCCCAATATAACCTCAACTCTCAACCAAAAATAGGAAGAACAAACAGACCAAGAGCGGTCGACTGCTAACTGCTTACTCTTCCTCAACTATTCTTCCCTTCTCGCTGACATAGATACCGTCGAGGAACTTACGGATATCTTTGTTCTTCACATGGCATTTCTGTCCCAAAAAAATAAAACAATATATGGCCTCAATATGCAAGAAACTGATATTTACTATAAAGAGAACACATATTACGGCGAAGTAGGGTGATATCTAATAGAATAGAAAAGAAACGGAGGTTTACTTGGTTAATGAGGGCAGCTGATCTTGAGACAAGTTCAATGTCATTTCCGTCCAAGACCAACTCGTCCTTAACTTTTTCTGAGCGGACAACAGTAACCCCTTCAAGCATATCAACTTTCCTCACCTGATAGCCACAGCAAACAAGTCAGTCTTTTATTGCTCTACACATAAGAAGTGCTCATAATAAGTGAAAGAGCAAAAACAAATTATACGATCTCAAGGTTATTTAAATGTCCATCATGCTGATATGTGAGACAGCAGTGTATTGAGGGTCAGCGCATTCAGACAAGAAGATTATCACAAGCTAATGCATAGTTATCCCAGTGACAAGGGCAAAAATTCACATTTAATATAACAATATCAGTTTCCAAGCAAGGGGAAACAGATCTACATTCCCTGGTGTTAGTAGACAAAAGTAGACAAACATATCAACTATTCTAGGACAACTGCCCTTTAACTATGACCCCCCCCCCCCAAAAAAAAAGGGGGGGAGGGGGTGGGGGTGGGTTGGAGGGGTTGGATTAGAGGAAATCTAAGAAAGAGTCCTCTAAAGTATCAAATCATTGTCTTAGTAAATTCCTGTATAATCTGGAAAAAAAAAATCAAACAAAAATAAAGCAAAATGAAGCTCATTGCAGATATATCATGTATATTATAAACCATGTAAAGGACATTTAAATCCATCAATATTAGTCTTGCGATGATCTCCACATGCTTAAGAAAAGACGGATATAGTCCACACAACAAGCAACATGAGCTAAAGGCAAAGACGGATATAGTCCACACAACAAGCAACATGAGCTAAAGGCACCAAAGTTGTTAAATACTTCTCAATGCTTTTTGCCTCTGCTATTTGAAACCTATCCCTGAGCAGATAGAAGTCATTCTCCATTGCAACATCTCAACTCTTACTACATATCACTTACTTTAATCAACACTTACCCATTGTTATTCACCGTTAATACAAGCAAGTAAACTCTATAGCCCTAAACTAAAGGAGCAGGTTTTGACTTGGTAAAGTAGAAGGTTCTACCGAAGCAGGGAAGCCACTAGTCCGGCTAGCTAGTGAGCGGTTCTTTCGGGCGGGAAGCGGTTAGCTCTCTCTCTAACTAGAAATTTGATAAGAGAAGTGCGAAAGGATTGCAGGCTAGATTCAAGGTATGCCAGAGCTGCAAAAAAGACAGCAGCGATACTACTGGAAAGGACGCTACCTTGGCAACGTCATTGACTGATAGTTTATCTTCCGAACTTCAACAAGTTTAGTAATGAGCATAACGGCCCTATTGCAGCGTTTATATATAGATGTAGGAGGATCTGTCATTCAGCACCAATACAAACTAAAACTACACCAAAGTGGAAGCTTTCAAGGGTGGCTGCTTCTAGGCAAACCCTATCTTGTTGATTCTCCTTTCCCACCGCCTCGAGCTCTCGCTTTCTCATTTCAAGGGGGTGCAACACTTCTCAGTTTGGGCGGTCTTCCCCGCCTAGAATCCGAGTCAAGTTCGGAATCGCTAACCACCTTTAGGAACGTTATAGCGGCAGAGAATGAGGCTGAAATCTATCAGCGAATAAGATTCTTGGTAATCAGTATTCGGAAGACGACGATCTACTGCTCCCTCTTAATAGCAGATGCCCATGCTCTCTTTTTTTCTCCCATGTTGTCTGTTGGTCAACAACCAACGCTGGGTAGCCAAGTGCGGAGCGGATAACTGCTGAAAGCATCTAAGTAGCTTTTTTATAGATGTTGAGGTTGAGTAAGCCACTATACTTTTCTTTTTTTATCTTCTTTGTCTGAAAATCCTACACAACAACTCCATCAATCCCCAGCTTCACAACGCGGTACCACTATTGTGAACGCATAGAGCAACTAAACCACCAGTGGCCCCATAACACTCTTCGCGATCGCAATACTCCTCCGTGATCGCGATAATGCCAGTATGAGGAAAATGATCCGAAATCACTCCGGAACTCAACCGAGTCCCCGGGGGGCCCCGCCCGAACATACCATCGCTAGAAGGAGGGCTTGAACCTTCCTTGTGGTTAACAGCCACACACTCTAACCAAATGAACTATTCTAGCTGCTTATTCATTATAGTTTAACTAGTTTTAGGCTGATTATCAACCTACCGTAATCCTCTTACTTCATCCAACCTTAAGAACAGAGCAAGCTCACACAGGATAATCATGTGTAAGCAATGTTTATATCTATACACATAAAAATTATCCTGTCAATGTAAAAAAAATAATTTTAACAAAAACTAAAATTCATGAAAAAAGAACTTTCCTTCGTACCAAACACACTCGAGAGTCGAGAAGCTTATTTATTTCCCAAAACGACATTAGATGAACATTCCTAATGTTAAAATTAACATACAACAGCACCATGTATAATCAAACATTTAAAAGTCCCAACATCACAGTTAAACAAACAAAAACAAACCAACATTTTAATCAGATCATAAAAAACCCACTTAATACATAACAAAAACAAAGACTACAAAAAGAAAAAGAGAAGAGAAAGAAATTATACCCTCTTCTCGCCAAGGAAATTCCTGATCTCAATGGCCTTATTCCCACCACTAATCGAGGCATTAATCGGAAAATGAGCATACACAAAACGCATCTTGTAACGGTACCCTTTAGTGACACCAGTGATCAAATTCTCAACGTGACTAAGTGCTGTACGGATTGCAGCCGTAGTCTTACGTGAACCAAACCAAGCATCAATCTTGAGCTTTTTTTTCCCTGTTTCCTCATCTTTAATGAGCTGAAAATCAAGATTTAAATGCTTGAAGTTTCTAGTGAGTTTTCCTCTTGGTCCTTCTACTTCTATTTGCTTTGCTTTTACTTTAATGTTTACCCCATCTGGGATATCCATTGTTTCTGACGAGAGAATGGTCTTCATTTTGCTTTAAGCTCTCTCTCTCTCTCTCTCTCTCTCTCTCTCGGCGTTTCGGTGAAGACTGCAAAACCCTAACGGGGGAAGTTTGTTTGAGACGGTGAATTAGGGATTAATAAACCTAGAAATGATTAATGATGTCTTGGGTTATTGGGCTTATGGACTTTCAAAATATGGCCAGCCCAATGTTTTTTGTTAAAAATAGCACTGGCTAGCCAGTTTTTGAACTGGTTATTCAAAAATAGCCCGTGTTTGCCAAGTCATTGAAAAATAGCTACTATTTTGCTGCAACTGTATATGAACTGGAGTTCGGTGCACCTGTATATATTTTTCCAGCATATCATGCTGGAACTCCAACACGCGAAAAGTTCCAGCATAATATACTTGAGATTTGAGCACCTGTGTATGAACTTCCAGCATATTATACTGGACCAGTATACTTTGCTGGAACTCCAGTATATTATGCTGGAGTTCTAGTATACTTATGCTGGAACTCCATTATATTATGCTGGAGTTCCAGCATACTTATGTTGGAACTCCAGTATATTATGCTGGAGTTCCAGTATACTTATGTTGGAGCTCCATTATATTATGTTGGAGTTCCAGTATATTTATGTTGGAACTCCAGTATAATATACTGAAGTATTTTCCTGATTTTGAACAGTGTTTTCGTTAAGATTTATCTTTACATGAAAAGTGGCTAAATTTGAATTACTTTTGAAAGTGTGACTATTTTTGAATGACCACTTGTAAATATAGTTATTTTTGAATTTCTCCCTGTTTTTTGCAATAGATTGACCCATTTCATCCTTTATCGTGTCAAATTTAATAGAGAAATATATATGTTTAGCCGCTTTTAAAAATAATAGCCAATAAAACGTACTGTTAAGTTTTGTATATATGTGTATCATACACCTATTTTCATATATTTGCTAGCGAATGCAATTAGTTTCGGCCGACCGATCAATTTTGTGTTTCATCTTATACTTTATGTATAATGGTTAGAAAAAGTAAATAGTGAATCAGGTTTATGGGAAAAAAGTTAATTTTGTCCTTCATCGATGTGCATCTGCATGTATATCATACTATATTATAAGCGAAAACGCCTTTATTGTAAAGTTGATTATTAAAATATCCTTCAAAAATTAAACAACTAATTTACCCTCTATCTAAAAGTAAAATTACCTCCTATTAAATGATTAATTGAGCTACTTAATGTTAGCTTACTACTTAAATGGAAGAGCTTTTCATCTTCTATAACTACTCACAACCTTTTGCTATGTTAGTATGTCGAGTAGCCTTTTCATGTAATGTGTGAATTTTATCTTACTCTTTATTAGTAATAAATTGTGGCCTTTTCAGTTTAGCTTCTCTTATTAATTCCCAATTCCTTTTTCATTCTTTTTCAGAAATATCACAGCAGTTCTTAGTCTCTTCAAATTGTTAAAGCCAATTTGAATCATTTCTCTCATAGATCTTTTTTTTTTTTTTTTTGTGGTTCTTTTATTAAGAGAAGAAAAACCCCTTAGTGTAAAAGTTAAATCATTAAAAGTCCTTTATATTATAAATTTTCAGGAATTATATTTTATTTGCATTAATATTTTCGACTCGAAGAAGCTAAAAAATATTATTCCAATCAGCCATAATTGTGATATTTCTCATATTAAAGAGAAATATCTACAATATCTACTCTATTTATAATGTAATTTTTATAGTATGGTTTCTATAGTATGTATTATTTGACATGGGACGCACATGTAACATACGTGTCCAGAAACTAATCAATAGAAAGATATCAAGTGGTCTGCATATTAATAGATCAAATCGCTCAATAAAAATATGACCAGCCCAAGATAATAAAATATGAGAAATTAATTTAAGTAGTCATTTATTTAAATATATAGACATAAAGGTATATATTTTGTATAATTAGTGTATAATATGTGTATATTGATTAGGAGCTATAAATATTTTTATCCGACTGGTCATTATGTATCTTCTAATACTCTTTTTTTTTGCTATAGATTGCCCTATTTCTTCCTTCAACAAGGTATGGTGAGGGGACCTGATTAGGCTCTTGACCCCTCGATTCCCGAGAAACTCGGTGATCTCGAAGTTTTTCGAAGCCTGGTCAGAGTACGACTGGTTAGGGGGGCAATATCGTCTCATGAAGTCAACCTGACCTTTGCTCTCTATTTTACATTTCTTGTTTTATTTATTTTGTTGGTGGGAAAAGAGTCGATTTCGTCCACGTGCATTTGCATATATTTTTCTACTATTATATAAGCGAGAGTTAGCGGGCACCTCACGGTCAACATGCTTACTTTCTCATATGGATAAAAGTGTAGGGAAGTGAACATTTTTGTCTAAGAAAAAAAGAGTAGCATTTAGTAATTTCAGAATTCGATGCGGGATGAGAAGGAGTTTACATCATAATGTGATTTATAAGTCGAAATGTGTCACAATATTATAGTGCAACTATAAATCATATTGGATTGATGCAACTTATTTAAATGCGACTTATAAATCGCATCTAAAAAATGCGACTTAAAAATCACGTTTTCAAAACGCAACTTATAAATCACATTTACAATGCAACATATAAATTATATTATTTACGAGTATAATTTATTAGCTGAAATGTGTCACAATACTATAATTGGACTATAAATCATATTACTTTGCTATGCGACTTATAAATCGCATGTATGCAGGGCGGATGCACGTTTGATGAAGCGGTGTCACGTGACACCGCCTCATCAAAAAACTTTACTAAATATATGTATTAATACTATGAGAAAATGGATACGTAAGAAAAAATGAAACAACATGACATAAATTATCTTTTGGCGTATTAGTTATGTGCTTGATTTTGCTTAAGGAGGTCAAAGGTTCGAACCTCAACTAACATATCTTTTTTTGCAAATATTTGAGAGAGTCTCTGTAGTTAAAAAATGGGGAAAATGCATAAGTACCCCCCTGACCTTATACCCTAATTTCTAACTATACACTATATCTTTGCGGGTCTTTTATAGCAGAGTGTGTGTATTTCCCTCTCCTTGGGAGAGTGAGAAGGAAGAAAAAACGATTTTCAGATTTTTCGTTTTGCTTTTTTACCATTTTTTCTTACTTTTTTCCTTTTCCTTTTTTTTTTTGTCGTTTTCTTTTACTTCTTTTTTTTGTTTCTTCTCTAATTCCGACGAATATTCATTCACCGGCGACTTTGTCTAACTGTTTTTCTTCCATTTATTATTATTTTTTTTCCTTTTCCTATCCTTTCACACACAAATTAAACTCTAAAAAAGATCTATTTATAAGCAAATCAAAATAAGCTCAGATTTTGGGGAAAAAATTATCATCGGAAAACCTTCCCTAGCCGGAAAAAATTGAGGTATTGAAATTTTAACTAGAAAAAGTCTTCTTAGCTTATATTCATTTTTTTTCTTTTGCTCTTCCTCCCTCGCATAAATTACACTTTCAAGAAAGTTTATATAGATATATAAAGCAAAACACACTCAGATCGGGATAAAAATCTGTCACCGGAAAAATTTCTTTCGCCGAAAAAAATGATGTTCTTGAAATTATGACGACCACTATTTTATGCCGCCCGTGACCAAAACAAAAAGAAAGAGAATAAATGAGAATAATAAGAAATAAAAAAAGAAGAAAGAATAAAAAAAGTACTAAATATACATGTGACAACGCGTGTAGTTTACCACTTGCCAAAAGTTTGCTTGTCTAGTTTTAGGGTGGTATTTATTTCATTTAAAAAATATTTAGGGGGATAAGAGGAGGTTACTTATGCATTTTTCCTTAAAAAGTGATTAAGTAGAATTGAACTCAACATTTTCCAACTTAAACTCAGCAAAATCAATCAACTTAAACTCAGCAAAATCAATAGGCGAAAGCTATTTTTTGTCCATAAGTATGATAATTAAAGTTGTTATTTTTGTTTATAAATTTTGACATCGCTTATAAAAATTCCTGCATATACGTAATTATCTGACGCAGTTGTAAAATAGGACTTATAAATCGCATGTATGGTGCATTTATAATATACGACAATCGTATTTCTAAATGCAGACTCATAAATCTTGTTACGTAACTGCGACTTATAAATCCTCTTTCAGTGACTTATAAAATGCATTGAACTTGAAATGTGTTCGTTGAAGAAGAACAACCTTCCTGCAAATTGCTGATATGAGAACTAGAAGAAGAAGGAAATTATGCCAAAAAAGAAGAAGAAGTTGTCATCGTACGCGATTGAGTGAAAGTGCTAATGTGTTATTTAGTTGTGATCTGACTCAATCTACAACGGGTTTTCTATCTCTCAAGTAATTCACCCTTTTAAGAATAAACTGCTGATCGGAAGAAGGAAAGAAAATTTATGTGTATTTATAGAGAAGCTCTTCTTCTAGCTCTTAAAGAGTTGAGAAGAAGGCAAGCCTCGCGCCATCGTCGTCGTCGCTCGCTCGCTCGGTTCGGCTTCGGCTTCGACTTCGGCTTCGGCGTCGGATTCGGATTCGGATTTGGACCACAATGTTCATACCTGTTCAAAACAGCCATGGCTGTTCTGAAAGGATTCACACCTGTTCCAACAGCTATGGTTGTTCTGAAAGGTTGCTATACCTTTTCAGAAACAGTACAAAATTGGCTATAAATATACCCTGAATCCCAAAATTTTTACTTACTAAATTTTCTGATCTTCTTCTTCTTCTTCTTCTTCTTCTGCACAAGATATTCCAGTGTGTTTTACATCCCTCGAGTGGTTCGCTGTTCACCGGCATTTTTTGGTACTGACACTCCGGTGAGTTAAATCGTTCTATCGTGGGAGGATATATTCTATCACCTCGGGTATTTGAGGGGAATAATTTCCTTAAGGATACGTTGTGTATTCAATGGGCTCGATTTGTTTTTATATTATTTTTCATAGAAAAAACAACTAAGGACGTCTGGACTAGCGCGCTAGAGCCCGCGCTAATTTCCTTAAGCAATGGCTCCAGTATTATTACATAACAGTGGAACCACACCTTCTATTGAACGAACCACACCAAGTTCAGTTAAGAACTTTTTCATCCATACAGCTTTCTTAGCAGCTTCACTAGCTGCTATATATTCTGCTTCAGATACTGAATCAGCTACTGTAGCCTGTTTGAAACTTTTCCAACTCACCGCACCACGATTTAAGGAGAATACATAACCAAAAATAAATTTGCTATCATCTTTATCTAGGTGTATTGGATGATAAAGGTTCCTCTATTCGTCCCTTACCCCCGACGTCTCATCCAAAAAAGAAATAAGAAACCCCTTTAATTGCAAGTGATGGAATAGAGAAGTGAAAATGTGGTGAGCAAAAAAGAAGCAAAAATGTCAACAACAAGAGATACTTAAAAATACGAAGAAACCAATGAGATTAAGTAGTCAAGACTTTATTTTGCTATAGAAGTAAGACTGACTCAATAAAAACTATAATATCATTATTAATTTCACAATAATATGTCTTGTTACAAGTATCATTAGAAGTCTTAGAATCTTATACATATAATTGATAAATTTTGCAGAAAATTCAGCTCCCAAATTCAGAATATCACTTTATTTCATAAATTAGGACGAATTCAGTTTTTAGCTATTGAGTTAAGGAATAGTCAAAACTCCTTAACTCCACTGAAAGCTATCCATAACCCATTTGATGTTGAGTTGTGGCCATTCATTTTGAAGGAGGAAGCACTCAACACATTCAATAATTTGGGATAGATTATTAAGTTAGGCGGAACCAAGATTTTAAGTTTATGGTTTAGAATTTTAAGCGTTTTAAGCTACTGGGTTCTAAATTAATAATTTAGATATATTCAATAAATTTTTTAAGACAAATATAGGGTTCGAACCAAAGCTACTGGGTTCGGCCGAACCCAATAGGAACACTCTAGCTCCGCACCTGATGGGCCTTTTGCATTCGTACCCACTTTTTGTGTCACATTTTAACTTATACCCGCTTTGTAAAAAAAATTGCATCAGTACCCGCTTTTGCGCATAACTTCAGCATGCGGGGCTGAAGTAACAAAGGCAATCATGCAAAATTTTAGCATTCTAGTAGACGGGCTTGAAGTAGCTTGCGAACTTCAGATCTAGAGCTGATGTTGTTGTCTTGTAACTAGGGAACTTCAGCATACGGGGCTGAAGTTCTCCAGTTATAAAAACAAGAACTTCAGCATACGGGGCTGAAGTTCCCAAGTTATAAAGACAATTACAAAGACAAAACTTCAGCTCTAGAGCTGAAGTTTTATCTTTGTAAACTGGGGAGCTTCAACCCAGTATGCTTAAGTTCAGCCCCGTATGCTGAAGTTTTGTCTTTATAACTGACGAACTTTAACTTAACTGGTGAACTTCAGCTCAGCGAGGGAAAGGGAGCTGAAGTTATTTAAAAAGTGGGTACAAGTTAAAAGTTTTTAAAAAAACATGTATAAGTTAAATGGGGGCGACCAAATAGGATGCCTTGAGCAATTTTTACGCACCTGATAGCTAACGTTTAGACATAAATTTGGTTGGAACTTGAAAAAAGAATTTTTAAAGTGTGTTGAAAAATTTGGACATACATTTTATTTGAAAAAAAATTGAAGTTTTATGAGTGGAAGAAAAAATCTCACTCAAAAACTGTCCTAAACTATTTTTTGGAAACTCGAAAACTTTATCCAATTTGTTTTTTTTCAAAAAGCTTATCATATTCCATGAACAAATGATGTTTTCAAAAAATATTTGACAAAAAACTTGCCAAAATTTATATGGATATGGATGATTGTACTACCTTCTGTTATGACTCATATTAACTATATACAAAAATCTCTTTCCAACCAAAAAAAAAAAAAAAAGAATAAGAAAAAACTCAAAACTCTTATATCAGTGTTTGGCCAAATTTTCAAATTTTTACTTAAAGATGAATTTTCAAATTTTTGAAAATTTGAAAAATTTTAAAAAGTTATTTTTCAAAATTTTCACTCAGATTATTCATAAAACTTTAAAAACAATTCAAAATTATATTCATGTCCAAACACAAATCTAATTTTCTTTTGAAAAAATATTTCACTGTTTTCGGAATTTTACAATTCTTATGTCCAAACGTCCACTAAGTTTATTCTTCATCAGTGAAATTCATTAATTTGCTTTATAATCCCCAAGAGTGCAATTTCAAATTTTATTTGATTAGAAAATATCCCAATTTCCACATGTTTGAAAGCTTTACGCTGAGAACAACAAACCTTAAAAGTCAACAATCATGAATAAATAAAGACAAAATTGAAGCTTTTTCCAAGTTGCTTCAGTAAACTTTAACGAAGTTGACTGCTTTGCTTGACTAGTTTGATCCCATTGCAACAATAATTGTAATATTTGAAGTATAAATCATTCTTCAGAGATGTTTTCATTGCTGATATCTCCTTCTCCTTTAGTTCAAGATTTAGCAGGAAATCAATGGAGAAAACCAACTTTAGAACAAGATATTTCTTTCTCATCTGCACATTTCTTAGTACTAGAATTTATGTCTGTAGTGCTGCAGGAAGTGATTTTTATTGCTTGAAATCAATAAAAGATTCATTACAAGACCCTTTCAATAATTTGGACAGTTGGGATTTCAGCAATGTTACAGAAGGCATCATCTGTAGTTTTTCAGGAATTAATTGTTGGCATGTTAATGAGAATAAGGTATTGAGCATCACACTTTCAAACTATGGATTAATTGGTGAGTTTCCTCGAGGCATTCAATATTGCACTAGCTTGACTGGCTTAAACATGTCAAACAACAACTTGTATGGAAATATCCCTTCTGATATTTCAGTGATACTTGATTATGTGACAACACTTGATCTATCAAATAACGCATTTTCCGGCAATATACCACCTGATATAGTTAACTGTTCATACCTTAATGTTCTGAGGTTGGACAATAATAATTTAGAAGGTGAAATTCCAAGTAGAATAGGCTCTTTATTTCGCCTTAGCACATTTAGTGTAGCCAACAATTACTTGACTGGGGCAGTGCCATTGTTTGTTAATGAACAAATCACAGCTAAAAGTTTTGAAAACAATCCAGATCTTTGCGGGAAGCCTTTGAAAGGATGTGAGAATTCTTGGATATGGAAACATATCGATCGTGCTTCGTTTATCAAAGCGTTTGTCGTTGGTTGGGTACTTTTCTTTACCTTGGTTGCAGTCCTTCTTTTATTTCAATTTCCAAAAAAGATAGTTTCATTCAACAAATGGAAACTGAGGGCAAATGAGCATTTTACTTCAGTAAGCGATTCACAGGGTGGAGAGGACTTAAGCAGCAACCAGAAGGTAAAGATCCTGTTAAAATTCTAGCTTTTCCCCTGCATTAGTTAAGTCCCAATTTTTTGCTAGCGTCGCGTATAGACTGCCACTTTACATTCAATGAACAAATGTGATAGCAGTAAGTTTTTCTGTTCTGTATGTTACAGATACTAAGGCTGGAGAAGTTTGTTACTCGAATGAGTTTTGGGGAGCTGGAAAAAGCAACTTCTGGTTTTAGTGAAAACCATTTAGTAGGAAATGGAATGTTGGGCAAAGTGTACAAAGCAATTCTACCAAATGGATGGACACTTGCCATCAAGAAGCTCAATGAATGGGAGAATTTGGAGGACGAGTTTGTCTCTGAGATAACAACTCTCGGTGGCCTGAGACATCGGAACCTATTGCCTCTTATAGGTTTCTGTGCTGAAAAAGAAAAAAGATTTCTTGTTTACAAATATATGCCTAATGGAAGTCTTCATGAATGGCTGCACTCGACGGGAGATAAGGTCGAGATTTTGGATTTCCCTCTGAGAGTTAAACTTGCACTTGGGATAGCAAAAGGTCTGGCTTGGCTTCATCATGGGTACGAATTACACGTTACACACGGGAGCATAAGCACACGGTGTATCTTGCTAGATCAAAATTTTGAACCTAAGATATCCAATTTTTGGGAAGCCAAGTTTTGGAGTAAGAATGACACTGCATTAAGTTGGAGTCTTTTCCCAGTAGTTGAATATTCAGGTTTAGGTTCTTACAAGCAAGATATATATTGCTTTGGCGTTGTGCTTCTCGAGCTTGTAACTGGGAAGGAACCACATGAACTGACCAGCTCGAGAAATCTATTTGATCATTCGCCTTGTCTACTTGATGCAGATAGAGATTTACTTGGAAAAGGAGTCGACGATTTAATCCTCCAATTTCTTGAATTAGCTTGTAACTGTGTCAAGTTCTTTCCTAATGAAAGGCCAACAATGCTGGAAGTGTATGACATATTGAGGACAATTTCTCAGGGCCGAACAGGCTGGATACGAAATATACCCTTATCAACTCAGATCTCAAGTCTATATGACTAGTGCTGAGGAGAATCTGTAAGCCATTATATAAGAATCTGTATGTACTCTATAATATTGGAAAAGAACATGGATAGCTTCTGAAAGAATAGAAGACTGATCCTGCATTGGCATAGTTAAAATTGAAAATTGAAAAAGCATGAAACATAAACCTGTAGACAATCTAAAGATGATCAGTAACATATAGATGCGTACTACATTGATTCATTAATTCTGTACTAATTAAAGTCATTGCCATTATATTTCTGAAACTTGTTTCTGTTAGCATAAGGTTTAGCCTAGTATTTAAGCGAGTTAATGAAAGAGTATGCTTAGCTACATTAAAATTATACAATGAAAGTAAGTATCATAAACATTCTGAGATAAGATTGCAGAATGGCATCACATTGCAGAAAGAAACAAGTTCCCATTTTATAACGAAGGACATGGAGAGCCACATGTCAATAAATAAAAGCCTCAAATAAGTATTACTTGTCAAGAGACTCAAAATAAGGATTGTTGTATACGGTTAAAATCGGGTATGGCAGATTTTATAGGCATGAGGAACCACCTCGAAGGTGAGCTCATAACGGATCTGGCTCGAGGTCGACATCATAGTATAAAATGTATAGATCGAAGCACCCGCTGAAGATCGAAACTGGGCATGGCCGACTTCGAGCAAGGCATAGTAACAGAATGGCGAGATAGTAGCAACCGACCGAAGATCTCGGCGAAAATCCCGGAATGGATCGAATCAAGCGTTATTAGAGTTGTACCTTATCTAGGATTCCTCTACTACATAAAGAGGGACCCCATTCATTTGTAAACACATTACATTCACTGCTAAAATAATATACACGCTGCTCTCTATTTACTTAATGATTTTTGCCTTTGGTTACTTGGAAAACAGGTGTATTTTAATAGATCAAAACCGAGCCCAACTAGTTGGGACTGGAGCGTATTTATTGTTGTGTTACAAAAGATAAAATACACTATACTGATTGTGGGTGAATAAGTTAAATACCTAATACAATGATGTGGTGGTGAATTTTATTGCAGCATTGGGAGTTTAGGCAAGGATTTTCAAGAAGCAGGGGTGCAAAATGTGACAGTGAGATCAATTATATTTAAGAACACACAAAATGGTGTGAGGATTAAAACATGGGGCAGACCAAGTAGTGGCTTTGTAAAGACTCTGCTTTTCCAACATGCTACAATGACTGACGTCCAAAATCCAATTGTTATTCATTAGAATTATTGTCCATATAACAAAAATTGTCCCGGCCAGGTATGAAGTTTAATGTAACTATTATCCTTTGGTGTAAAATTCAATTAAGTTAGCGCTACATTTGCCAAATATTTCTTGATTTTCTTGATCCATAGGTGTCAGGTGTGTCGATTAGTGATGTTACATATCAAGATATACATGGAAGTTCAGCAACGCGAGTCACGATGAAATTTGATTGCAGTAAAACAAATCCATGCTGAGGACTAAAACTGGAAGATGTATATAAGAATCTTCTTGTGTTAATGCTGCAGGAACAACTTCTGGTGTAATTCAGCCAACAACTTGTTTATTCAAGTTGTTTATAGAGGAAAATTCAAGAAAAAGGGTTCTTTCCCTTTTTTTTTAAGTATATTTAGCTTTTAATTTAGACAAGAGAGCCAGTGGTTTAATTTAATTGCTAACACTAAGTGCTTGCTTGAGCCTGTGGTGTGACTGGAATCGCCTGGCCTAGCAATGTAATTGAATATCTTTCTCCTTTGTTCCATTACAAGTGTCAATTAAATGCTAATTAATTGTCACAGCTAGCAAACTAAAATGTTCTTTATT
Source organism: Nicotiana paniculata (assembly GCA_005239505.1). NCBI lineage: Eukaryota > Viridiplantae > Streptophyta > Magnoliopsida > Solanales > Solanaceae > Nicotiana > Nicotiana paniculata. Next base: position 15,910 of record ML332549.1, on the reverse strand, counting down.
AATGTCTGAACTTTCTATAGGTTCCAGTAATCTTATTAGTTCTGTAAAAGCATGTAGTTCTGTGTGCTCAAGGCTATTTTCAGCGACTGGCACTGTCGGATCACTAAGGCCGACTTATGTCCCTGCTCGACGGGTGGATCTTGCAGCCAAGCTCCCTTCTGCCTTTGCACTCTTGGGCCAATCTTCGTCCCGCCCGAGGAAAACTTTGCAAGCCTCGGTTACCTTTTGGGAGGCCTACACCTCATATAAACTGTCTACCTGAGATTTTCGTCCCTTGGTCCGTTGGTCCTAACACAAGGTTAGAATTCTAACACTTTCTCACTGATGGCTCGGGCCCCCTGGAAGGAGGCCATATGAGGTGATAATCTCATGTACGATTTTGTAGAGTGGCAGTAAGGGTGACTTAGCTGTCAACTTTCCACTATCACTCCAAAAAACCAAACTCCGCCTTACATAAAATTGCTAGAGTACGATTAACCTCTGGATTTGAAATCACTGCTAATATAACCGGTATTGGCTATAATGTACAAGAATATTCTGTAGTCTTAGTAAGAGGGAGAAGTGTTAAGGATTTACCGAGTGTGAGCACTCTCAGAAATTGCCTATAATTTCCCCCCGGGATTCCCCCGAAGAGGCCTTTTAAAACACTGATAACAATATGGATTTGTAAAGATTAATACAAAGTAGAAGTAAAGCAGCCAATGAACTATGCATGGTATTTGGAATGTAGCCTAACTATGCAGGGGAAAAGCTAAAAAATTAGCAGAATTTTTACCTTGTGGTTGCTGCTCAATGACCTCAGCTTCCATTTGTTCACAGAGAATATTATCTTCTTGATAGTCTTTGTAGGAAATTGAAAAAAGAGAAAGACTACAACAAAAGTAGCCAACCAATCACAAACTCTTGGATGAATGAATAAATATCTTTCCACTTATCCTCTGAAATATCCTCACATTTATTCAAGGGCTCCCCACAATGCCCTGAATTGTTGGCTACACTGAACGTCTTAAGGCGAACCAAATCGCCTATTCTGCTTCAATTTCACCTTCTAGATTATTGTTTTCCAACTTTAGAACGTTAAGGTAGGCACAATTGACAGGGTTGCTCAGTTGGGGGAATTAAATTTATAAGACTTTTGAACACTTAAAGCAATTTATAAGACAAAAACTTTAAGATTGGTGTAAAAAAGACACTTTCATTGTTATTGTTTAATATTTACAATTAGGTTTAAAAAAAATTCCAAACTTTTACAATTATCACAACTGCCCCAAATGGTCTTCACCCTCTCTAAAAAACGGAAACCTTCCCCAACTCCCATTCCTGCTCCCAGCTGTTGATATCCAATTTTTTCTCAAATTATTTTTTAATTTGCATTTATACCTTCAAAATCAGGCTTTCATAGCAATTGGTATTTTTCTATAATTTTCTCATATTTTTGTTAATTTATCCAGTATTTTATTTCTAATAATCAATTACAAAATTACATTACAAAAGATTTCAAAAATATTTCTTGACTTAATGTATTATTTTGGTCCTATTAAGACAAAATTCTTTCACAATTAGCCAAATTGGCACTCTTTGACTGTAGTTGCAATAATTTTGTAATTATAGCCTAATAATGTATTTTATGCTATTTTATCCAGTGATTAGTCATTTATATTTTTAAAATACTAATTAATCATTTTAATTTAATTTACTAAGCATCAATTTCATCTTTACAATTATCAGCTATTTTATAAATTATTTTTATTAATTTTAGTTGGGTATTTAACAATTAGCCCTTTTTAGTTAAATTCTAGCCTAAATTAATCTTGGTCCCTAACCCAATTAAACTAGCCCACACCCCCCAAGCCCAATACAATATCCTACCCGGCCCAACCCCAAACCAATCTGAGCCGTTGATCAAATTAGATCAACGACCTAGATTTTTGTTACCATAATTAAACCTACCTAACCCCCCTGACCCCCTCTCATTCTCACAGTTTCTCATCTCTCTACTCTCTCTCTCTCTCTCTAGTCTCTTCTAGAGACTTCCTGTCTCTTCAGGTTCCGATGGATCTCTTCATCTTCTCCGGCCATCCCTTCGCCGGAGACCTTGAAACCTTCACCATCCTCCTACCTCCTGTGGTTCCTCACGCCGGTGTTTGCCATATCTAAGGTCTTCAAGAGACCTGGGTTGAATCCTCCTACCCCCTGGTCCTTGCTCACCATTCTCCAGCCACCTCCGGCCGTTCGAGTAAGATCTATAACTTATGGGTTTAAACCAGTAACATTTTTTGAGGTTTCTCTCATCTTTCTGGGTTCTTTTTGAAACCCTAATGCTTAAACTTCCCGATTCTTTTAGATCTATGATATATCCGTGTATATTTTAAGCTATTTTGATGTTTCTCAAAGATTTTCAGATGTTCTCTCAAAATGACTCTTCGTTTTCAACTAGGGTTTCATGACCCCTTCTTTAAACGGTTTGCCTACGATTTTTTATTATTCTTCTAAGATTTCTACTGTGTTTAGCAATTTATTGGAGTCTCTCTTTACCTGTGTTGAAAACCCTAATTTCTAGTCCTAAACCCTAGTGCCTGATTTTGTCTGTGATGATATTACTTGCATATGTGTCTGTGTTTATGGAGCTTTGTGATTCGCTCATGCTTTACCTTATGGGGTTCATATATGTCTCTGATTTTCTTGCTTCTTCTGCTTACATCCATGTTTACCCTGTGATACATATGAATCCCTAACTTCGTATGGTTTTACTCTACTGTGATTACTAGGGTTTCAGATTTCTTGAACATTGTTTATTTAATTCATGTTATTTTCCTTCAGTTAATATTATTCTTGTTTGAGTCATTGATTCCCTGGGATTGGTGTCCTTCACTGATCTCCTAGGGTAATACGTTACTGATTTTGATCCATGAGTTATTCACTTGTCTTATTTGATTAATTCTACTGTCTAATCGATTCTTACTTAGATTTTCTGAACCTAGGCTAATTACTTGTTCTATATGCTGAAATATTTTTCATGTGTGTGGTATTTCAGTCATACATGATACCTTTCCCTAATTAATGCTAACTTCCAGTAATCTGAACCTCACTTGAGGGTTTCCTGTTAATTTCCATCCTTCCCTACCTTATTTTTCGTAGTTAATTACGCCGTCAAGCTGATCCTTAAATATTCCTTAATTAGAGTTTGTTGAACCTAGACTCTATTATATACTGTATATTTGTGCTATGCTAAATTGTTTCCTTATATGTTAATTCATCCTCATATGGTTTCATTCCTTATTTGGCATTGCTTATTACCATTTGAATCTTAAACTCCTTGATTAAAGGAAGTCATCGCAACTGACCTGATTCTAATTCGTATATTTCTATAATTATTGTTGAATTATTATTTTTTACCTTATTCCTTCTGCCTGTTTTAAAACTATAAGTACCCTAATCTCTCATTAACAAAGGACGAACACTAGGGTTCAAAAACTATCCATTACACTAAAAGAATCTCTGCTCTCTCTCTCTCTCTCTTGTGCTATTTGCTATTGTCTAATTGTTAGCAGGCTGCAAGCCAAGGCTAACCATTGTGCTCTCTCTCTCTCTCTCTCTCTTGTTCTTTTCATTCTGCTTCCTCTCCTCTTCACTGGTATGTCCTAGTTCAAATTCAAAGCACCAACAACAATATGATTCTCTATTTGTTTCAGTTCTTACTGTTGCTGGTTTTCTTCTATTTGTGGTTCTTTTGCAAAACCTGTAATTAAAATACATCACTAGCATGCTATTATGTCTTCCCTTTCCTTTGAAGTAGTATACCCTCTTTATGTGTGTTTCTGAGCATGACCTACCAACTGTTTCCTACTTGTTGTATATTTACCCCAAATCCCTATCACCCCTCTATGTGGTTCTTCATGTTTGGTTTTGTGACTATGCCAATATCGACAGTTTCTGAGCATGTTTAAACCAATCCTATATCTTTGCTGGGTTATTGTATTTGCAACTAAATGTTCTATGTGTCCCCACCCCCAGCGTCCTTGATTGTCGTGGTTGAACCTACCTTGGTTCTGTGTGCTTTGGCTATGTATGAACTCATTTTCTGATGTTGTGTTTAGACTGTTGCTTATTACTATACTCTCTTTTCAAAATATGTTTTACTAAACAGACTCTCCGGTTTATGAAAATTTCAACTAAATCTCTTTCAAAACCTTTTCAAAACTCATCCCTTGCACTTTACTTTATTCCTAGATTCTTAAGTTCCGCCCCTTCAGTGTGAGCAGTGCTTTGGTAACCTCTTGAATTCCCTCTGAACTCTGACACACTGAGGCTGGTATTTCCACACTGCACATGTTTAATGGTTACTAAATTTGGATGTGAGCATTGCCCCGGGAGCCCTTGAGTTCCTTAGGGAACTTTGACACACCTGAACTGTGAAAAGGCTATGAATACCATATGGCATAAGTTTTGGAGGATTTAGGCCTGAGTGAAGGCTCCCTATAGAATAACTTCTTATTTTCTACTTTGTTTATGTAATTGATAATTCCTGGCTTGTAATAATCTGTAAACAACTCATGGGGGTTGGATAGTGAAATGGGAGGGGTAACTACGTATGCTTAGTTATTACAAGGGTAGAAACCATGTTTTAAGCTTTATTTCTTATCTGCGCAATAGAAATCATGTGTAGGTTCACATCCATGCATTAAAAATCCTGCTCTTTAGGTCCCATGTACACTGTTTCAACATCATGTTTCAGTACTGTCATTCATCACAAAGAAAAATCTGTGATAGGGTAAATAACGTTAATAATTGGTATCTTCTGCAATCATGTTTCATATTGCTATGCGCACTTAGAAATCATGTCCCTAGGATAACACTAACAAGATGTACTCTTGCTATTCCTGAAATGGTGCATAATGTTGTGATTCTATGTGCATTTAGAAATCTTGTTTAGGTTATTATGCATTATGTTGCATTAGATATCATGCTATAGGATCGTACTCATTTAACTGCACTTAGTCTAAATATAGATACCTAAAACAGTCCCCCTGTTCTAAACAATTGGTAATTAGTCCTTGCACATCTTCAACACCTAGAATTGCATGTTATTAGCTATAAACAACCTAGAGTCGTTAACAAATCTGAATAACTGTTGCATGTTATCCTACACCTAGGCAAGCCTTAGGTATTCAACTTTAAAAAATAAAACCAGAACTGTCCTTTGTGATTATTGTTCAACCGTCAGCGTGCTTAAAATCAGTAGGCAAGCCTGATTAGGACTTCCTCGCTGAATTATGTAATAAATCTGACTTTGCTATTATCACTCAGACACCATGCGTAGGATCTGAATCTGGACCTTAATTGTGTATGAGACATGCTGTTTATGTGCACTGTTTGTGGAGGTCTTTGAGCCCTTTCCTGTTTATGTGCTACCCCTTATCAATTACAAATACACTTTCACTTGCAATAGAGGTCGAGACCAACACTCAATTTAGTTACTTTCACGGGGTGGGAAAGGGTAGAATACAGATATGATGACCTGTGCGCTAATACCACGTGTAGCCCCTCTTCGAGGAGTGATTACCGGGTATTGCATTGATGTGATCCATATTATTATAAACCTAGGATACATTTTATATACTTAGATCGTAATCCTTTCAAAATCTAATCTTCTTTACTATTTTCAAACATCTGAATGCTTAAGACTTAACTCCCCTCTTATTTGAGCCTTTATTTGTTTGTTTGCTAAGCCGTACAAATTCACATAAACCATTTGGCCGGTAACCACACTTGTGGATCCTGAGGGTGCCTAACACCTTCCCTTTAGGATAATTTCAAGCCCTTACCCAATCTCTGATTAGTAACGTATTTGTAATTGAACCCCTTAGGTGCCCTAACGCACCGTTAAAATCGTTAGGTGGCGACTCTTCAAAATATGAAAACCCCTTTCCCAAAAGGAACGAGTTGTCTCAACCAATGTCATAAACCCCTTTCAACCGGCCCCGAAAGGAGAGCTTGGGAATAAAGGGGGGCGCGACAACATGACAACTCTGCTGGGTATATCCAGGCTTACCATTTCAAATTGTTTCGTGCATTTGTGCCTTTATTTTTGTTTAAATACTTTCACCCTTTCCTCTTCCCTTTACATGCAATTAATTGTTTACTTTAGGTATTTACTTTTCCTCAAAGAAGAAACGAACATGTCTCTTTGTTTTCTTTTGTAACTGCTTTAAATCATTACTGTTGTTTTTACCGCTTTATTTAACGTGCAAATACGTGACAACTTGTTTTAATACTTATTATTGCATAATCATTCTCAACATGCATACTCCACTCGTGCCAAACAAATTACTATAGCAATGCTTGATGAGTGGTTGCGCTCTTCCTATATTATTACCCACTAAATTCGGAAAGGCTTATTAACGGTAAAACTAGTCGATCAGCGGTGCAGTTGACGGTTCCGTGCATTTCCCCCTTGAGTTGTCCACTCAAGGGTACCGGTCTAAAACCCCATAGAAACCTTACTCTGTTGCACTGTTGCATGCATCATGGTCAGACCTAGTCGAGCTAAAGTGTCGTCCGCATGATAGCTTTTAAGATAGCCTTATCCAAAAGTCCACCGGGTTTCCCTAAACCCAAACGGACGCCCTCACGTTCTATGCATTTATTTGGAGAACTAAATGCTTCTTGCTAATTATTGACGTTAAATAGTCGAGTCCGGTGGGGGTAAGGGCCTAACCTTATTTGCTTTGCAGAAAAATGAGGCACGAAGTCCTCAGATTCGGCATGGTCTCCAATATCCACCCACCTGTTGCTGGGACTTCGCGAGCTGGGAAAACTGTACGAGGAAAGAAAGAATGCCGAGTCTGGGAAGGTCCTTCTGGGACCAAGTAGATAGGAGTGTCTTTATTTTTCTCTATCAATGTAATAAGTCCAATGGCCATTAGTGACTTTTATTTTTCGTCTATTGTTTTGGGATTTGTCTACTTTCTTACCAATAAAATGAGGCATTTAGAATTTTAAGTTCTCCCTATCAATTTGTCGCTAGGCCTACCTCGGGAACAAAGAGGTTCCCAACTTAGGACGCACTTTACATTTCCGCATTATGTGTTTAAATACCACAATATTCTTTTTCATAATCCTCACTGACTTGGTTACCATTTTGTTTATATTTCTTTTTTTTTCTTTATTATTCCCCTCCCCAAAGGTTAGTTCGTGCATTCTGGCATCGTCATCATCTCACACAAGATCCAGGGCCCGACAAGCCTCAATGTAGCAAGGCTAAAACAAGTATTATTTACTATTTTATTTACTAAATGATTTTCCTTTTCCTGTATTTTTCAATTTCTACAATAAGATCTTCAATGTTCAAAACAGTTATTCAATTCATCAAAGCATCTTCTAAATTTCTCTTACGAATCCGATATTTATTGCTATTGTTTTCTCTCATTACTTTATTTATACATCATTACTATTACTTGTCTTGATGAACCATAACTGTGACATGCAATGAGACAATGCAGCAAACGAACATTGATTCAGACGAAGACGACATACTTGACGAGATTGTCAAAGAAGTTGAGAACTTTGTGAACAGACGTAAGTCCAACCTGGACGAGACCGAAATTATCAACCTAGGAGATTCAGAAAACGTCAAGGAGAGTCGCATCAACATTCATTTGTCACCATCAGAAAAGAAAGAATACACAGAGTTTCTAAAAGAGTATGAGGATGTATTTGCGTGGTCGTATGATGACATGACTGGTCTAAGTACGTCTATTGTGTCTCACAAACTACCAACCAATCCAACGAGTACATCGGTGAAACAAAAGCTCAGCAAGTTCAAACCCGACATAAGTTTGAAAATCAAAGAAGAAGTTACCAAGCAGATCAACGCCAAAGTTCTCCGGGTAGTGGAGTACCCGACATGGTTAGCCAACATTGTACCTGTGCCGAAGAAAGACGGGAAGGTCAGAATCGACTACCGGGATCTCAACCGGGCCAGTCCGAAAGATGACTTCTCCTTACCAAATATACACATTCTGATTGACAACTGCGCCAAGCATGAATTGCAGTCCTTCATGGATTGCTTCGTTGGTTATCACCAGATTTGGATGGATGAGGAAAATGCTGAGAAAACGCCGTTCATTATGCCATGGGGAGTATACTGTTACAAGATGTAGCCAAGGGGAAGTTCTATCCCAAATGGCAAGGTCCATACATGGTTCATAGAGTGCTGATAGGAGGAGCACTCATACTTGCAGAAATGGACGGAGAAGTTTGGCCGAAACCGATCAATTTAGATGCATTCAAGCGCTACTATGTGTAATCTTTATGCTTTCTCAGTGATGTAAATTAAACTACGCCTGACCTGATTCCCGTTTAAGAGGGGATACGTAGGCATCCCTATGGTTTCGATCACAATTCAATTAAAATCTATTTTTTTCCGCAATTGGAAACTGGGGCAGAATTTTGAGGAGGACCCTCAAAATTCTGAAGCGAGCAGCAGTCCACAAGCATTCACCCAGCCAACTGGGAAAAACTTTTGAGGAGGACCCTCAAAATTCTGAAGCAAGTTCAGCCAATCGCCGCACGAGCAGCAGTCAGAGGTGTCCACCCAGCAAACTGGGGAAGAATTTTTAGGAGGGCCCTCAAAATTCCGCAGCAGGAGAGGTTGCAATGTCTCGAACCGTGTCATGTCGTCAGTTCATCTAAAACTATTTTAGATTATATATTATACTTTCACAAAATCATGCATATTTATTTTTTTTGAAACAACTTGTTTAGCGAACGCTACCCCAATGATACAGACAGTAACATTNTGAGGAGGACCCTCAAAATTCTGAAGCGAGCAGCAGTCCACAAGCATTCACCCAGCCAACTGGGAAAAACTTTTGAGGAGGACCCTCAAAATTCTGAAGCAAGTTCAGCCAATCGCCGCACGAGCAGCAGTCAGAGGTGTCCACCCAGCAAACTGGGGAAGAATTTTTAGGAGGGCCCTCAAAATTCCGCAGCAGGAGAGGTTGCAATGTCTCGAACCGTGTCATGTCGTCAGTTCATCTAAAACTATTTTAGATTATATATTATACTTTCACAAAATCATGCATATTTATTTTTTTTGAAACAACTTGTTTAGCGAACGCTACCCCAATGATACAGACAGTAACATTATGATCAAGCAAACGAGCCAAGCAGAGCCAGTGGGAATGCGAACTAACCTTCCCCCTTTACAAAACTCACGATCTTTCTTTGAATGCAGGCACAAAAATTGCAAAAACCCCAAGACATATTATCCACTCAAAGGACAAACATCGTTCCTCAAACCTGTCGCACATGCCAACATTTATTATCAGCACAAACGATGCTTCATTATCACAATGCTCTACCACAATTTAACACCAGCTAAGAATTTCTGTTGTCCTTCCTTTAATCTTGCATAAGGCGACTGTCACGACCCCAGTTCGCCCTCCGTGAACATGTCGTGACGGCACCTAGTCCCTATGACTAGGTAAGCCTAACAATGCGGAATAATAACATAATTGCGAAAATAAGTAAATAAAAGAAAGCTGAACACTCTAAGAGAAAAACTGTATATAAACGCCACTTGGCATATACAACTCAAAACAATATGGCAATCTACACCATCACCCCAAAACCCGGAAACTCACGGGAACCACAGGCTAACAGAACATAATACACTGCTCTAACTCCAGAATGTCTATACAAATGTAAGGAAGGATAAACTTTTCACAAAAAAAAAACTGGAATAAGATAGAGACTCCTGGTCTGCGGACGCGGAAGATGTACCTCGAAGTCTCTGCTGTATCTCTCAACCTCGGGGATAGTGCGCCTGAGTGGAGGTACCTGGATCTGCACATGAAAAACATGCGAAGGGAAGGGCATGAGTACACCACAACGGTACTCAGTAAGTGCCAAGCCTAACCTCGGTCGAGTAATGACGAGGAAGGTCAGGGCCCTACTGAGGTTAAACAATATAATAGGAGTTTACAGTATGAAAGACAGACAGAAATAATGAATACAACCGTGAAATAAGACAGGTCAAACAAGACAATAACTAAACACAAGAACAGAATAAACCCGGAGTATGTACAACATAACAACAATGGTGATAATGAGGATCTCCCAGGATACCGTCCTGTAGTCCTTTTCTCAACTGTTCGGTGGACCTCCCGGGATACCGTCCCGTAGTCCATCATATGTATATCCAAAGGATCTCCCTGGATACCATCCCGTAGTCCTTTTCTCAATTGTCCAGTGGATCTCCCGGGATACCGTCCCATAGTCCATCATATGTATATCCGAAGGTTCTCCAGGAATACCGTCCCGTAGTCCTTTTCTCAACTGTCCAGTGGATCTCCCGGGATACCATCCCGTAGTCCATTATATGTATATCCGAAGGTTCTCCAGGAATACCGTCCCGTAGTCCTTTTCTCAACTGTCCAGTGGATCTCCCGGGATACCATCCCGTAGTCCATTATATGTATATCCGAAGGATCTCCCGGGATACCGTCCTGTAGTCCATTTCTCAACTATCCAGTGGATCTCCCAGGATACCGTCCCGTAGTCCAACTATCAATGTGCAGGGGGATATCCCGGGATACCGTCCCGTAGTCCCAAAGTAAATATGCAGGGGGATCTCCCGGGATACCGTCCCGTAGTCCCAAAGTAAATACGCAGCCATCAAAAGAAGACATTCAGAATTAGAGTGCACAAATACAAGGCAACAATTGAATATTAGCCTAACATGCTTCACGTAGTACAATTAAAGCAATTTAAGCGAATAGGCAATTTAGGGCAACTAGGCATGATTTTCTAAGCTAACATAGATTATAGTTGCAATTAGAATAAAACAGGTAAGAAAGAAACTCATGCTAATATTTAAAGTAAAATCGGATTTTCAACAATTAGCACAAGTACGCGCTCGTCACCTCACATACAAGGCATTCAATTACCAAATATCACATCCTAAGGGGTAAGTCCCCCACACAAGGTTAGAAAAGCCACTTACCTCGAACCGGCTCAATGTCAACTTGAAACCACACGTTTGCCACGAGTATCCGACTCCAAATGGACCAAATCTATACAATTCAATTACATATCATAAATAACATCTCATGCAACAGATTATACTTTTTAATTCAAACTAAAGCGAGAATTTATGTAAAATGACCAAAATGCCCCTCGGGCCCACGAATCGGAATCGGGTAAAAGTCAAATTTTCCGGACACCCATTCACTCACGAACTCATTTAACTAGAAACAATCAAATTTCGATGCCAAAAACCTTGTAATTTTCCAGAATTTTGGATTGGAAAATCTCATCCCTTTCCTATGGGTTTTCCCCCATTTTTGATAATTAAACTAAAGAAAACAACGGAAATTAATGGTCTAACAATGAATTAGGGTTAGGAAATGTTACCTATGATCCTCCTCTTTGAAATCCACAAAAAATCGCCAATCCTAGAGCCCTCACACGATTTTTGGATTTATGAACCCAACTCTCGGATTGTTGGAATAAAATACCCAGGCAATCCGCACCTGCAGACTCGATCACCGCATCTGCGGAAAAAGCATCGCAGGTGCGGAAGTCACTTAAATGCACAGGGGCCGCACCTGCGGTTGTTTGGTCGCGTCTGCGGTCCCGCACCTGCGGAACCCAGGTCGCACTGCGACCACTGGGCCAAGACTCCCCTATTGCTCCTGCGATCAAGGCTACCGCGCCTGCGAGTCCGCACCTGCGGAAAAAACCTTCGCAGGTGCGAAGACACCAGAAACTGTCTGGTTCAGCAACAACAATTCCAAATTCTCACCCGTTAAGCATCCGAAACAACCCTGAGGCCCCCGGGACCTCAACCAAAACCACCAACAAACCCTAACACCTCATTCGAACTAGGTCGAGCCTTAAAAGCACGTATCATAACATCAAAATCATCGTTTATGCAAAGATTTAAGCCTAGGAACTTAGGAAATTCTAGAATTCACATCCGATGCCGAAACATGTCTAAACCTATCCGAATGACCTCAAATTTTTCACGCACATCCCAAATGACATGACGGAACTATTGCAACTTCCGGGATTCTATTCCGACCCTCGGATAAAAAATTCACTATCGGACCGGAAACTTCAAAAATTCAAACTTCGGCATTTCAAGCCTAAATGAGCTATGGGATTCCAAAATACATTCCGAACACGCTCCCAACCCCGAAATCACCTAATAGAGCTAACGGAACCATCGGATTTCCATTTCGAGGCTGTTTTCACACTGCTCCGACTACGAGCAACTTTCCAACACTTAAGCTCTCATTTAGGGACTAATTGTCCCAAAACTCTCCGAAACTTAAAATCAAACGTCCCGACAATTCAATTAAGCAAAAATATACTTGGGGAAAACAATTAACAGGGGATCGAGGCATTAATTCTTAAGACGACCGGCCGAGTCGTCACATCTACCATTCTGCCTTCCGAGACTAAACGATGTCTCCATCTGCATTCGCATATTACATAGGGCTACCATTCTGCCTTCCGAGACTAAACGCTGTCTCCATATGCATTCGTATATTGCATAAGGTTACCATTCTGCCTTCCGAGACTAAACGTTGTCTCCATCTACATTCGCATATTGCATAAGGCTACCATTCTACCTTCCGAGACTAAACGATGTCTCCATCTGCATTCGCATATTGCATAAGGCTACCATTTTGCCTTCCGAGACTAAACGCTGTCTCCATTTGCATTCGCATATTGCATAAGGCTACCTTTCTGCCTTCCGAGACAAAACGCTACCTCCATCTTCATTCGCATATTGCATAAGGCTACCATTCTGCCTTCCGAGACTAAACGTTGTCTCCATCTGCATTCGCATATTGCATAAGGCTACCATTCTGCCTTCCGAGACTAAACGTTGTCTCCATCTGCATTCGCATATTGCATAAGGCTACCTTTCTGCCTTTTGAGGTTAGACACTGCCTCCCATTTACTTCTCAAAAGCAACCAATGCCTCTAGCATTATTTACTGCATTTTTCTTTTGGGCTAAGCTCAGCCCCTTTAATTCGCAAGACTAAGCTCTGTCTTGTCAGCATCATACTATTAAATCTTCATGGGCTGAAATATCGCCAACTTATCCAAAGGCCTCATCATTCGGAGGCACCATCTTTATGGCCCGAGAACACCATGTCATGGCCTGAGGATCTCTTTTATCAGTTTGCATGTAATTATTCAAAGGCATCATGGTTGGGAGGCACCATCTTCATGGCCCGAGAACATCATTTCATGGCCTGCGAATCCTACATCAAGCAATTCATGGCCCAGGACATCATGGTCTAAAGACGTCATCCTTAACCGTCCAAAGACAACATTCATAATCCAACGAGAATTTGCATCATGTTTAAATTACGCACAATATGCTTGTATTACTCATTTGCAAGTAACCCGGCAAGCAACAGCTATCCCGGCAGGAGCGATCCCGCTCCAGTTCTCCTAATTACCTTGTAAGCCGTTCATTCAATCAGTCTTATATGTTGCGTTTGTTCTTGTAAAAATCTCCATCGTTATGCTTCGCCGATGACTCCAGAACTACATACGGCCTGATTCCTGTAAAACCAAGGATATGTTGGCAACTAAGAAACTAGGGTGCGGCCTAAACCTCTTCAAACCGCTTCGCTCGGTCAAAATTGGCCATCAGGTCTTTACCCGACAACTCTTTCATCCTTCCCGGGTAAAGAGGCGCAGCTGTTGATACCCAATTTTTTCTCAAATTATTTTTTAATTTGCATTTACACCTTCAAAATCAGGCTTCCATAGCAATTGGTATTTTTCTGTAATTTTTCCATATTTTTGTTAATTTATCCAGTATTATATTTATAATAATCAATTACAAAATTACATTACAAATGATTTCAAAAATATTTCTTGACTTAATGTATTATTTTTGGTCCTATTAAGACAAAATTATTTCACAATTAGCCAAATTGGCACTCTTTGGCCGTAGTTGCAATAACTTTGCAATTATAGCCTAATAATGTGTTTTATGCTATTTTTATCAAGTGATTAGCCATTTATATTTTTAAAATACTAATTAATCATTTTAATTTAATTTACTAAGCATCAATTTCATATTTACATTTATCAGCTATTTTATAAATTATTTTTATTAATTTTAGTTGGGTACTTAAAATTAGCCCTTTTTATTTAAATTCTAGCCTAAATTAATCTTGTCCCTAACCCAATTAAACTAGCCCAGACCCCCAAGCCCAATACAATATCCTACCCGGCCCAACCCCAAACCAATCTGAGCCGTTGATCAAATTATATCAACGACCCAGATTTTTATTACCATAATTAAACCTACCTAACCCCCCTGACCCCCTATCATTCTTACCGTCTCTCATATCTTTACTCTCTCTCTCTCTAGTCTCTTCTAGAGACTTCCTGTCTCTTCAGGTTCCGATGGATCTCTTCATCTTCTCGGGCCATCCTTTCATCGGAGACCTTGAAACCTTCACCACCCTCCTGCCTCCTGTGGTTCCCTCACGCCGGTGTTTGCTATCTCTAAGGTCCTCAAGAGACCTGGGTTGAATCCTCCTACCCCCTGGGCCTTGCTCACCATTCTCCAGCCACCTCCGGCCGTTCGAGTAAGATCTATAACTTCTGGGTTTAAACCAGTAACATTTTTTGAGGTTTCTCTCATCTTTCTGGGTTCTCTTTGAAACCCTAATGCTTAAAATCCCCGATTCCTTTAGATATATGACATATCTGTGTATATTTTAAGCTATTTTGATGTTTCTAAAAGATTTTTAGATGTTCTCTCAAAATGACTCTTCATTTTCAACTAGGGTTTCATGAAACTTTCTTTAAACGTTTTTCCTACGATTTTTTAGTATTCTCCTAAGATTTCTACTGTGTTTAGCGATTTATTGGATCTCTTTACCTGTGTTGAAAACCCTAATTTCTAGTCCTAAACCCTAGTCCCTGATTTTGTTTGTGATGATATTACTTGCATATGTGTCCGTGTTTCATGAGCTTTGTGATTCGCTGATGCTTTACCCTATGATGTTCATATATGTCTCCGATTTTCTTGGTTCTTCAGCTTACATCCATGTTTACCATGTGATACATACGAATCCCTAACTTCGTATGGTTTTACTCTACTGTGATTACTAGGGTTTCAAATTTCTTGAACATTATTTATTTAATTCGTGTTATTTTCCTTTAGTTAATATTGTCCTTGTTTGAGTCATTGATTCCCTGGGATTGATGTCCTTCACTGATCTCCTAGGTTAATACGTTACTGATTTTGATCCATGAGTTATTCACTTGTCTTATTTGATTAATTCTACTGTCTAATCGATTCTTAATTTGATTTTCTGAACCTAGGCTAATTACTTGTTCTATATGCTGAAATTATTTTTCCTGTGTGTGGTATTCCAGTCATACATGATACCTTTCCCTAATTGATGCTAACTTCTAGTAATCTGAACCTCACTTGAGGGTTTCCTGTTGATTTTCATCCTTCCCTACCTAATTTTTCGTAGTTAATTACTCTCTTAAGCTGATTCTTAAACATTCCTTAATTAGAGTTTGTTGAACCCAGACACTATTATATGTTGTATATTTGTGCTATGCTAATTGTTTCCTTATATGTTAATTCAGCCTCATATGATTTTATTCCTTATTTGGCATTCTAATTGGTATATTTCTATAATTATTGTTGAATTATTATTTTTTACCTTATTCCTCCAGCCTGTTTTAAAACTATAAGTACCCCACTCTATGAAGACATGTAATTTTGACCCTCCCAGTGATTTTACACAGTATAGCGTTTAAATATTTAGTTTAGGCCTAAAATCGTTATTTTAACTAATTTTTGACCTTTTTACTTTATTTTATCGCAAAAATTAAAATTATAAAAAA
>ML332547.1:0-17297 GCA_005239505.1 Nicotiana paniculata | reverse complement strand
AATATGCAGGGAAAGATGAATGGTCTTAAAGCTTTAATTTTGCAAGAAACTCCATCGGCACATGCCCTTCATTGTTTTGCACATCAATTACAGTTGACGCTTGTAGCTGTTGCTAAAAACCACAAGGAGGTAGAGACTTTCTTTGCTATATTTACTAACGTGTTGAATATAATTGGAGTTTCTTTTAAGCGTAGAGATAAACTTCGGGATCATCAAGCAAAATTATTGGAGCAATTATTAGAGAGTGTTGAAGTTCAAAGTGGGAAAGGATTAAATCAAGAGTGAGGGCTTCAAAGTCCAGGTGACACGCGTTGGGGATCAGATTGTAAAACATTGGATAACTTTGTTATTTTATTTTCTTCTATTGTTCATGTGCTTGGGCTGATTGAATGTGAAGGTGATGTTAATGATAGGTTGCAAGCAGAAGCTTTTTCGAGTAAAATTAAAGCATTTGAATTTTTTTTCTTGCTTCACTTTATGTTGAAAGTGTTGATAATGTCAAACGAGTTGAGCAAAGCTTTACATAAGAAAGATCAAGATATTGTCAATGCCATGGTATTTCTTGATATCACAAAGGAAAGGTTGCAGGAAATGAGAGATAAAGAATGGGAACCATTGATGGATGAAGTCTATTTATTTTGTGCAAAACATGATATTTTGGTGCCCAAGATGGAAGAATTCTATATTCCTGGAAAGTCGAAGCGTAGGCCTTCTAGTGTTACTTATTCACATCACTTACGTGTTGAGCTTTTTTATGCCGTGGTTGATTTGCAACTTCTGGATCTTAATAGTCGTTTTGATGTTGTGAGTAGTAACCTGCTTCTTGGTATGGCTAGCTTGAATCCGACTAACTCATTTGGTAATTTTGATAAGTAAAGAATAATGACATTGGCCAAGCATTATCCCGATGAATTTGGTGAATTTAAGCTTCGTGATCTTAGTCGCCAACTTGACACTTTCATATGGAACATGCAACATGGTGACCCTAGGTTCTCTGATTTGAAAGGAATTGGTGATTTGGCGAAAGTATTGGTTGAGACAAATCTTGTGGAGACTTATTCACTTGTTTATTTGCTTGTGAAGTTGACTTTAATTTTACCTGTCGCAACTGCAACGGTGGAAAGAGCATTCTCATCCATGAAGTACATCAAAGATGAATTGCGTAGTAGTATTAGTGATGCATTTTTAAATGATTGTTTAGTTTGTTACTTTGAGAAAGAAGTATTTGTAAATATAAGCAATGATGCTATTATTGTCCGTTTTCAAAATATGAAAGCGCGTCGAGTTCAACTATGAGTGGAAAATATACTTTTGTTATATTAGTATCAAGTTAATGGTATTTGATAATATTGATGTTGTTATTTTGATGATAAATTATCAGTCATTTTAAAAGGTTACACCCGAACTTTATTGTTGGTAATTGGCATAGTAAAAACAATGGTGCCCCCGTTATGCTTAAATCCCGGGTCCGCCTCTGCCTACAGACGCTCTATATACTCAAATCATTCCAAGAGCGCTAACATTCTCTATATTACTACGGCTATTCGCACAGAATTATGCGATGCTTCTCCAAATATCGTCTACTTTTTCTCCGGGAAAAGAAGTTCACGACCAATGGGCCTTCTATCATTGCTCGGTTCAAAACGATGCATGAAATAAGAGAGTAGTAAATGGCTTTCCTTAAACGAATATCTAGCTGGATTAATAATAGGCATGACGTGGCAAAACCCTGGACGGTGGTTTTTGCTTTTTCTCCGTCACGGACAGGGGCGGATCCACCCTTTTATAATGGGGTGGTATGGCACCCGCTAAGATGATAAAAATTTTATATACTTATATTGAAATTTTCTTAAATTAGGTTAATATCTGGTCCTACCACCCGCAACCGTAAATTAGACAAATGTGTCATGACTGGTAGATCTTTTTGAAAACTTTTCTCGTGTGTAAAATTCAAGTTGGAAATTATCTTGAACCTTGTCTAACTTTCCGTTTCATGGGCTTTTTATTTCTTTTTGTCCAGTCATTTTCGTTTTCGACTACCTCCCAATTTTTTATTTATCGTTTCATTATTTTTGTATTTTTCTTTTCTTTATTCTATTATTTATATGTGATCTCAAACAAGAACACTCAAAAAAGAGACTCTGAAATTATAAAATTCTATAAAATAAACAGTCCTCTTAATCCCAAATTTATGAGTGTAGACAATAAATTTGCGTCGAGAAAATAAAATCAAGACCGAAAATATCGCAACAATCGTAGTATTTGATTTCAAGTAATTCGAGTGTACAATCTCTATGAACCCTCTGATTCTTCTTTTCAATAGTAAATAAATTAAAGGGCCTTTGAGCTTGATCTTGAATCTGTATTTTTTGTTATGAACGATGATCTTGAATTCAACTGGCACGAACTTTGATTTGAACTCGTACTCCTTGAATCTTGACTTGTTCTTCGTTCTTGAGCTGGAACTTGATTTGTTCTTTGTTCTTGAGCTTGAACTTGTGGATGAATTTGCAACGTTTGATCCACAGGCTCTTTCTTTCTTCTTGTTTTAACTTATGGTCCCTTTTCTGGGTTATGAAGACCCCTATTTATAGTTGTGGGAAGGAAGAGTTGTGATAAGAACAAACTCTTTTCGACCAATCAAATTAAAGTGTGACATGGCCATATTTGATTGGCCAGAATATATCATTTGCACATGTGGCACGATTTTATTGGCCTTTTAGCTTGCCTTGGCCTTGTCATTTTGACTCGTGGCATGCTCATATTGGCTCTTCCATTTAACGTGGCGTGCCACGTCATTTGACTCGTGGCACCAAACTGGGCCTCTAGGAAGATGACATCTTGGGCTTAATGAAGTGAGCTCATCACTTTAGCTCAATTAAATGGGCTAGCCCAATGGATTAAGACTTATTTATTTAACTCATATACATTGGATTTATATATATAATTTCATTATATTAGCCCATAATATTTATTAGGACTAATAAAATTCAAATTATTTTATGAATTTAATTTTAATAAAATTCATATGCCTACAAATGCTCCATACTTTAAGACCTATCAAAGTATAAGCTTTAAAGACTAGACTTGAAGTACTTTTGGATAGCTTCAAAATGACTCACTCTATTAAAGTAAGGAAAAGATTAATAGCTTTATTTGCTACTATTTTAGAAGTTGTATATCAAATCTCATTTTAAATGGTATGACGAACTGTACTTAATGATTTCAAAAGGTTTGCAAGATTTTTTTTCTTGCATTTGCAATTTGTAGTGAGGCATTCACTTTTCCATTCCCATGCAATAATGAGACAACTGATGTTTAGTTGTCAACAAATTAAAATGCTTCTTTCACTTAGATCAATATTAATTTTGTAAGGACATCATCTCGATAGCTTAAGAACAAGGCAGTTCGAGAAATAGTCTATCTCATTCACGTAAGTAAGTTGGAATCATCAAAGGAATTGGATTTATCTTACATGTCAATACTGATACACCAACTAAGTTATTTTCTTTACTTTATTAGAACTCCAAGACCTTTCCCAAATCTGCTCGTAAGCAGGAAATACTCACCGTCTCGTAAAAATCCTTTCTGATCTGGAGAATAACTATTAAAATTTGAATCCTTTCTGGAGTCTGATTAGAGAAGCTATCCCACATCGATACTTTCACGTTTCAGCAGCCGCCTTTGAGATACCTTGTGCTCGTATTTATTGAGCATCAATTCGCAGTATTTGCAAGCCATTTTGAGTCTACTTTTGTGGACTTGAAAGCATTAACGTGAAGGTAATTCTTCTTCTTTTGTTGCGCTTTTCTTCCTTTGTTATTCTTTTTGTTGTTTTTTTTGTAGGTCAAACAAGAAGGATGTATTCTTGTTTAACGAGATGATCCATGCATGAAGAAGACAATCGTAGGGTGCAAGGGGATGAGTACGCATTCCTGCTCGACAATCGGAGAGATTACTCTCATGGCCCGACTATCGGAGAGGTTACTCTCAATATGGCCCGACTACCGGAGAGATTACTCTCAATGTGGCCCGACTACTGGAGATAATACTCTCAATGTGGCCCGACTATCGGAGGCCATTTCATCCATTCAGACCTTTGTGTTCATTATAATATTTGGATTTTGATGACCCCTTCTTTTTTTTGCAGCTCGAAGAGATGACAAATTTCAGAGACTATACTTCACCTTCCTCCATACTTAGATATCTCCTAATCGAGACTAAAGATGACATAGAACAAACCAAGCTTTTGGTTCACACCCCACAAGTTGGCCGGTATGCAACCTTATGACCTTCTTTGAGGAACTCCCTTTATGTAGAAAACTAGACCTTGGAGCACAAGTCAACTTCTAATCCATTGTCCAAGATGTGGTATCTCCAAGAGCCCATCCATCGCCACGTAAATATTGCTAGCACCTTTCCAAACTTAGGACGTCGCGTAATTCAAGGCGAAGTACGTTGGGGAAACACAACAACAATTGAGGGCGAGTATCGTCATATTCCCGGATATTGGGAATGGGCTGAAGATGTACTTGGTGGAAGCCAACAAACCCTGAGTACATCAAAGATTTATGATGTTGTCTATGCCTCACTTTTCACTTATGATTGAAACTCAAACATCTTGCAAGCATTTTGTGAGGCTTGGTACCCTAAGACGAACACGCTTCTTACATCAGTTGGAGAACTATCTATCTCTCTTTGGGACTTACATATCCTTGGAGTTTTTCCCATTGCGGGTTCTCCGTATGAAGAAGTGGTACCTGAGACAAGTGAACTCATTGGTTTGGACAAAAAACATATAAGATTTATCCCCCGATCTTGCGAGTATTTATTTGCTGCCTTTCATCATCTTAAGGAAGGTACGGGTGCTAACCAAAAGGTCTCTTTCAGCAAATGGACAAATTTTTGGTATAAAAAAACTTTGATATATAAACCTGCCCCACTGCGAAAGGAGAAGAAATCTACGCGCTTAAAGTTGATGCATAATCCTAACAGAATTATTCCCGAGACAACGAGGTGGTCGAGTGATCAAGAAGTTATATTCTCCAGGCTTAGGGTGAGAGCTGACAAGAAAGATGAAATGTATGTAGCAGTATTCTTATCAATTTGTAAATGTGCCTTTGTGTCTCCCAAGGCAGAAAACTCCATTTGTCCCGAGACTTTTGAGATGGCAAGCACGATGGCAGGCGGGCGAAAGATTAGCCTTGCGATCCCAGTTTTGGCGAGTATTTATCATGGTTTGAATACGATTTCGTGTTCTTCTCAACTTGATCAGGTCAAAGTTTGTTTTCCCATTCATTATGTTTACGGCTGGCTTGCACATTACCTGAAAACCCATTACCACTTGCTAAGGGTTCGTCTATCCCTTTGATGGTAGCATACTCAGGAGAGGGAGCTGCGAGGTACTTTGACGAGAAGGATGCGAGAAAACACATCCACACTAGGAAGGATATAGTTTGGACACCAACAATGTTAACCAATTCTCGTCCTTATTATTATGTGGATAACGACGCCCCTCAAGAGTTGGAGTCAACTTACTTCATGAGCTTACGTTTTAATTACCTCCCTTTGAGGTATGGTAACTCTTCATCATCAAGCCATATAGCCCGCATCGGTTTGGTCGTCAATTTGGGTTTTACCAGAACGTACCCGTTTTTTTGGAGAATGATATCTGTAACGCATCTCTAGATGAAGAACTCAGATTTTGGAGGATTTGCACACTGTATCGGTCTATGTCACGTGCAGTTTTTCCCCCAACAGGGGATCCTGTGGAGACGCCTTTCTCCACCAATTATATGTCTTGGTGGGAGAAAGCACATGGGAAGTTTCTTGAGAATAATTTACAAGCTTTGGTAGACAATGTTGGGCTAAAGTCTACTACTTCTTTAGGAGGTAAAGATCAAGGTGTTGGAAGGATGCTCCCAAAAGTTAAAGAGCCACGTACTCCAAACCCGAAAGTATCTACACAACATAATAAAAGGAAGATTAAATCCTCAAAGGCGGCTTTGAAAGAGGTGGTGCGCACTTCAACGGATTTGGAGAAGCACCCTTCAGTTTTTCCATTTAGCACGCAAGTTCCTCAAGATGCAAGCCAGAGTACCAATGAAGATCAAANCCCCCCCCCCCCCCCTTTTTTTTATTTTTTTTTAAAACCAAACGAATGGCTCTACTAAAAAATATTAACTTTCTTTGCCTTTCCCTTATGCAGTTAAATGCCATTGGGCATCTGGTGTTATCCCCACATGATAAGACGCAAGTGAGTAACAAATCTATTGGAGGGCCTACATCTAAAGTGAAGTCATCTTCAAAGGCGTCATCTCTTCCTCATGACAGTGCCCTAAACCAACCAACTCTGAACGAGATAATTCGCGTCCCACCGATGGCAAATATAGCAGTATCTATTTTCGAAGTAAAGAGTATTGTCTTCAATCGCAAAAAGGAATTCGTCTTGGGACTTTGTGAGGATATTTGTAACAGACTCTCCAAAACTCATACAGAACTGCTCTCATATTATAGGGAGCAAATCGCTGAGATTTTCGAGGATATGAAGATGACGAATATTTGGATCTTTCTCCATTAGAGAGTTTACTGGATTCTCTTTTTGAGCTTGCCGCGTCATATGACCAAGAGCGATCCAATATGGCTGATAAGACCAGTGAAGATGAGAAACTAGAGCTGATTTCTAAAGCTAAAGAGCGCCTCGAGTCGTTCAAACTTAAAGCAAGTGGGAAAGTCAAGAAAGTTTCCTCTAGTGACAAGAAACTGGAGAGAGTCATGAAGAAGTTGCAGACATTACAACAAGAGAGGGAGAACCTCGAAGGTGTTATAGAAGCGACTCAAAAGGAGGTTGAAGAGATTCAGAAAAAAGTTTTAGTTGTCGAGACTGAGGTGTCTTTATATGACAACGTAAATTTGATGAGTGATGAAGATTTGGCCAATTTGGAGGAGATGAAGAAGAACCTGGAGACTAGTTGTCAAGAATTGACCAACTACAAGTTTTGTTTAGATTAGGCTATTAGAATTATCTCCCCTTTTATATTCATGTTAGATTGACCTAGTGGATATTTATTTCATCTTAAATAAGATTTCTTCTCTTTTGCTTTACATTGCCCGACATTTATCTTGGTCGCATTATTTTCAGCTTTTCGTACTCATAACGAAAGATTCATATTTCATCGTAGGATAGTCCAAATAACGAACCGTTTGATTTCTCAAAAAATAGACTTCATTATCTAAAACATATCCAAAACTTAGAATCAAACACCTTCAGAATTTACCCAGATAATATTTTGAAACCAACTTTAGATTTCACCACGTTGAAAATTTTAGATTTGCACAGTCTTGTTAAGAAAAATCATATCTTGGTGTAGAAAAGTCAAAATCATGAACCGTTTGATTTTTTAAAACCTTAACTTTCACATATACGACATATCCAAAATTCAATATCTAATTACTTAAGGATAGAATCAGATAATGGTTCGAAATCAATATTAAATTCTGATGAGGCGACGATTTCAAATATGCACAACTTCACCAAAATTTTTATATCTTGCCGTAGGAACGTCGAAATCATGAAGTTTGATCTATTGAAAACTTAAATTCCAAATATATAACATATCCAAAATGCAAAACTTAATGACTTAAGGATAGTTTAAGATAATATTTTGAAGTTAATACTAAATCCTGCCACGGTGACAGTTTCAGAGTTGCACGACTTCACCAAAACTTTTGTATCTTGCCGTAGGAACGTCAAAATAACGAACAGTTTGATCTATTGAAAATTTAACTTCCAAATATATAACATATCCAAAATGCAAAACTTAATGACTTAAGGATAGTTTCAGATAATATTTTGAAGTTAATACTAAATCCTGCCACGGTAACGGTTTCAGATTTGCACGACTTCACCAAAACTTTTGTATCTTGCCGTAGGATCGTCGAAATCACTAACCGTCTGATATATTGAAAACTTAACTTTCAAATACATAACATATCCAAAATTCATAACTTAATTCCTTAAGGATAGTTTCAGATAATATTTTGAAATCAATACTAAATCCTGCCACGGTGACGGTTTCAGATTTGCACGACTTCACCAAAACTTTTGTGTCTTGCCGTGGGAGCCTTGAGATTGTAAGACCTTTCTAATTGTAAAAAATTGAGATTCAAGAGCTTTGTTCTCACCAAATATCTTGGGTCCAGGTCTCTCTGAATTTTAAATGTCATGAAGGTAGACCATAATAACTTGAAGGTGTGGCAAACGTGAAGGCATAACAGATTCACAAAATTCAATGCAAATGCTTGGCATCCCCTTTAAAAGATATTAATCATTTCATTTCAGACACCAATTTAGCATAGCGGCTTGCCCCTTTTAAATCAAATGGGATCCAAAGTTTAACAGAAGCATGGCGTCCCATTTTGAAGTGCACTTCCCTACAGGTTTGTGAGAAGTGATAATGAGTCTTCTTATGGCAAGGACTTGATCTCCTACTTGAAAGGATCTTGGGCGAACTCTTTTATTGAAGGCACGAGACAATCGAGCTTGATAGCATTCAAGACTTTGTTGGGCCTCCAACCTCTTCTCATCAAGAGCCTCTAACTCAGATAATCGAAGTTGAGCATTTTCTTAGTCAGTGATCCCTTCTTGAACAACCAGTCATAATGAAGGTATTTGACGCTCAAGTGGCAAGACGGCTTCGACTCCATAAATGAGTGAATACGGAGTTGCTTGTGTTGGCGTGCGGTGAGTCGTCCTATATGCCCATAGAGCTTCTTCCATACGGTCATTCCAATCTCGTTTGGATTTGGAGACGACTTTCTTCAGCAGGTTGCATAAAGTTTTGTTGAATGCCTCAGCTAGGCCATTGGCGGCAACATTGTACATCGAAGAGTTATGTTGCTTGAAGCCAAAAAGATCACAAATCTTGTTCATCAACCTATTGTCGAATGGCTTTCCATTATCCGTTATTATGTAACGAGGAATGCCAAATAGATAGATTATGTTTACTCGGATGAAACTTGCAACTTTTTTCTTCTTTACCTTCTTAAGAGCAATAGCTTCTGCCCATTTTTAGAATTAGTCAGTTGCAGCCAAGATGTATAAGTTCCCACCAGAAGGCTTCGGCAGTGGTCCCACAACATCCAATCCCCAAGCGTCAAACGACCAGGATGCAATAGTCGGGTGCAACACTTTAGGAGGTTGATGCATACAATTCGCATGGAATTGACAAGCCTTGCATCTTTGAGCATAGTCCAAGCAGTCTTTTACCATCGTTGGCCAATAATATCCCATCATTTTTATATGGAAGTGGAGCTTTGGTTCAGACTGGTGCGATCCACATACCCCAGAATGTGCCTCTTGCAAAGCTTGGAGTGCTTCTTCTTTCCCTAAGCATCGCAAAAGTACTCCCTCGAATGACCTTCTATATAGAGTGTCTTTGTAGTAAAGGAAGCGAGGTGCACGACGACGTATTTCAGTCCTTCTCCTCGGATTTTCTGGAAGTATCCCATTGCACAAGTAGTCGATAATGGGTTGTCACCATTCTTCTTTCTCAACTTCAGAAACAGCGACAAGATGCTTGAGTTTATTTTCTTTAACCTCATTTAGTGGCGGTACTACCCATTTTTGGCAGACAGTAATTTGCGCTTGATCAGGTAGGGTTAACGATGAAGCTAAGGCAGCTAAAGCATCAGCCTTCTTATTTTCTTTCCTTAGCACATGTTGAATAGTCACATCATCGAGCCACCCCGTTAACTTTTTAGCGTAATCATGATATGGGCGTAGTTCAGGTTTCTTAACCTCGTAACTACCCAAAAGTTGATTGACCATTAACTGGGAGTCACCAAAGACTTGTAACTGCAATTGCTTCATATCAACGGCCATTTCAAGCCCAAGTATTAATGCTTGATACTCAGTAANAGTTGTGTCAAGGTGAAGGAGTAGGGCAAGACTTCACCTTGGGAAGTGACAAATACTACGCCAGCACCAGCACAAGCACCAACTCCCCCGTGATGCGCAGCACCATCAAAGTACATCTTCCATGGAGGTTGAACTTCAACGACCATTGCGTCCTTATCAGGTAGTTCGTCAGTTAGCTCCCAGTCATAAGGTATCGGATGATCTGCCAAGAAGTCTGCCAATGCTTGTCCTTTTACAACCTTTTAAGGGATGTACAAGATCTCGAATTATTGAAATTGGAGATACCATCTCGCTAGTCTATCACTAAGAACATGTTTTGACATCACGAACTTGATGGGATTTGATTTGGAAATAAGACGGACAACATGAGCTTGAAAGTAGTGCTTCAACTTTTGAATTGAGAAGACTAGCGTCAAACACAGCTTTTCAATTGGCGAATAATTCAGCTCATTTGGTATCATCATCCTGCTCAAGTAGTAAATGAAGTTTTCTTTCCCCTCACTTTCTTGGGCCAACAATGCTCCAACAGACCTTTCGTGCGCCGNCTCATTTGGTGTCATCATCCTGCTCAAGTAGTAAAGGGAGTTTTCTTTCCCCTCACTATTTTCTTGGGCCAACAATGCTCCAACAGACCTTTCGTGCGCCGCAATGTATAGTATCAATGGCTTTCCAGGTATAGGAGCTTCTAAAACTGGAGGCTTCATCAAGTAGGCTTTGACACTTTCGAAAGTGTTGCTAGAAGCCTTGTCCCACTTTAAAGGAATGCCTTTCTTCATGAGGCGACTAAATGGTTGGCACCTTCCAGCTAAGTTCGAGATGAATCTCCTAAAGTATGCTAGCTTTCCTTGCAGACTTTTCAATTCATGAATATCCCGAGGCTCAGGCATTTTCAAATAGCATCCACTTTGGCTTGATCAATTTCGATCCCTCGATGTCGGACAATGAAACCAAGGAACTTTCCAGAAGTAACTCCAAAGGCACATTTCAATGGGTTCATCCTAAGTTGGTACCTCCGGAGCAACTCAAATACCATTCTCAAGTCTTTCAAGTGGTCGCCCTTCTTTCTTGATTTTACCACCAAGTTGTCAACACAGCATTCGACATTCTTGTGGAGAAGATGGTTGAATATATTCTGCATAGCCCTTTGGTACATAGCACTAGCGTTCTTCTATCCAAAATGCATCACCTTGTAGAAATAAATACCCTTGGGGGTGCGNTTGTAGCAATAAATACCCTTGGGGGTGCGGAATGCAGTAAGCTCTTCATCTTTTGGTGCCATGCGGATTTGGTTATAGCCCGACGAACCGTCCATGAAAGACATTGCTTCGTAACCAGTAGTAGCATCGATCATCAGCTCTGGGATAGGAAGCGGGAATTCATCTTTGGGACACGCATTGTTGAGATCCCTGAAGTCAACACATACTCGAATCTGGCCATTCTTCTTCCTTATAGGGACAATACTTGAAACCCATGTTGGGTATTAACCTCCCAAATAAATCCCACTTCAATGAGTTTGTTAACTTCGGTTTCAATCAGGGGAACCAAGTCCGGCCTAAAGCGCCTTTGAGCTTGCTTAACAGGACGAGCGCCATTCTTGACTGCAAGGTGATGGACTGCCACTTTAGGGTCCAAGCCAGGCATTTCTTTGTAACTCCAAGAAAATACATCCCTAAACTCCTTGAGTAACTCAATATAAGTGCTTTCTTCATACACTTCTAGTAAAGCACTTAGGTAGGTGGGTCTTGGTTCTTCATCGGTGCCAAGGTTAACTTCTTTTAAAGCATCAATAGTTGCTTTCACCCCTTCTTCAAGTTCCGGGGGAGCATCTTTCGCATCTTCATTTTCTTGAGGGTCCCCATCGTTGAAGGATATGTGATAACACGATGAAACATCGTCCAATTTCTCATCATCCTCTATTAGAGATAAAACACCATGCTCGCTTTGTGCAGTAACATGATACGAAGAACCCACACTTTCTTCGTCTTCATCACGTTCTTTAGTGTATACCACAGTGTATGGCTTCACCTTCAGTACTTCATCACATGAAACCATGACTTCTGTTTGCCGCCTCATTCTAGAAGGAACCAAACTTTGGAAATCTTTAGAGACCCTCTGAATTATGGGCAAAGCGGGTGTTCTTGCATTTTGATAATTTTTCTGGAACTTATTCACCTTCTTTAATGGACCCAATCTCTCAAATACGGAAGTCCTCACAGTTTTTTTCCAAGTCTGTCAAAAGCAGAAGGCCTGTTAGAAGCAACAAACTCATTTTCTACTGTGATGTGATTGCTACTCGCCCTTCTGATGGAGATGCGCACTGGTGACGGTTGCTTGTATCCCAAACCTTCGCGTGGTCGCCTCGTTGCATCTTCTGATGGGAGCTTCCCTAACTTTGGCAGCTCATCGGGATTGTATCCAGCTTTCGCAAATATCTTGTAAGCGTTAGAATCAAAGCCTTCATCTATTCGTTTTGTAGGGAGTGTCACATTCTGCAAACGATTTGAGCTACAAACCCTGCAAGCGGCTTCGAGGACAACTTCACTGCCTCAATTCGTTTCACCGGAAGAGTTAACTCCTTTAGTGTGTTGGTTTGGAGATTAGATGATTCGCCCTCGTCTTTCTTCCTTTTAGGGACATATTGGATCTTAGGACTTACTTTCTTTCCATAAGATGCAATATCCCCTCTATGAGATTTATTCATATTGGGTTGTACCTCCTCAGTAACGGCTTTGGATTTACCAATAGTCACCTCAGTTCTTTTGGTTATGCGCTCGTCATTCTTGATTTTCATGCCATCATCAACCTTTAGCTCCTTTAAAATGCGGTTCTTCAAGTAGAACTTTGCATCGGCGAAGTGTGACTCTGCCTCGGTGAATGGCTCATCATCAGCAACTATCTTCTTCTCGACTTCACCCTCGTATTATTTTAAACATTGATGGTAGGTAGATGGAACTACTTTATTCTCATGTATCCAAGGCCTTCCGAGCAAAACATTGTATGAGGTATTCGCATCAATCACATGTAGCCATGCACTTTATTGCATATCTTCAATAGTGATTCCCATCCTGATCGCGCCTATGGCTCTTTTCCCCCCTTGGTTGAATCCTTGGATAAACACGACTTTCTGAGAGTTCGTTCATGGGAATACCAAGTTGTTTCACAGTTTGAATTGGCAAAATGTTCACTGAGGATCCTCCATCAACGAAAATTCGGTTTACCCTTTCATCACGCATATAGCAAACCAGGTACAATGGGCGGTGAGGAGTGTCACCTAGCAGAAGGTCGTCACTTGTGAATGTGAATTTTTCCTCACAAGCATTAACTTCTTGAGTAGTGGAGTCGATGAGCTTTTCCGAATATGGTGTCGACGGTAGGTCATCACTCCTTTCTTTCCCTTCGTCAGTATGGCAACATGAGGCATCAACACCCCCATGGGAAATCTTCGTGCAGAACCAACTTGGTAAAAACTCCTCCAAGGTCACTGGATGTCGTGGATTTTGAGGGTGGTGCACCTCCACTTTCGCTTTCTTTACGTACTTAACTGGGTTCCATCTCCTAGTTCTTTTCACCATTATATTCCTCGTTAGTTGTTCCATTGATCCTTTTCGTGGGCCCCTTTTTTGGCGCCTATGACGAGTCACCAGCATCCAACCTTCATCATCCTTAGGTTGACCGTCTTCAACCTTGTAGTTCTCCAGTAATTCTTCATCTTTACTTTATTTGGAATTACATAATTCGTCTGGATTGAATGAGACAAATATGATAGAGACTTGGTTTGCGCTTGCTTTCTCATCTTCAAGCACGATCTTCTTTTCATGAGCTAAGTCCATAACTTTGTTCTTGAAGACAAAGCACTTCTCCAGAGGGCGGCTCACAAGTCGATGATATTTGTAGTAATTTTGGTCATCAATTTTCTCAGCTTCATTTGGTCGCTTCATCTCTGGAAGCTCAATGAGATTTAACTCGAGGAGTTCGTCAAAAATAGCCGACACATCAGAGTCTAGAAATGGGTACTCTTTCTCTTGCATTTATTTTAGAGTCAACTTTCCACTTGGCTTATCTTGAAACAAAGTGGATCTCATACTCTGCTTCTGCTCACCTTCGTCGTGAACTTCACAGGTGATGTGTTGACATTCATAACTTCTTTATTTTCAGATCTCGGTACAAACTTTCTCCATTTTCTGACTTCTTGCTTGTCGTTCCCTTTGCGAGGTTCATAGATGGGCAGCCTTTCGTTCCCAGCAGAGGCCATGCTCAATTCCATTTCATGGGCATGAGTTGCAATTTCTTCAAATGTGTCAGGCTTGATACCTTGCAAGATGTAGCGCAACACCCAATGCATACCTTGGATGCACATCTCTATGCAGAAGCTTCACTAAGCCTGTCTTTACAGTTTAGGCTTGCATTCCTCCAACAATGGATAAAGTCGATAACTTGTTCACTCTTCCTTTGACGAGTACTTGTGAGTTGTATCATACTCACAGCGTCTCATGCTATAAAAGGGATTGATGAATTCTTGCTCTAGTTGATCCCAGCTATCAACAGATCCAGCCTCGAGGTCCGTGTACCAATAAAAAGCATTTCCTTTTGATGAGAGGACAAACTTCTTGACAAGGTAATCTCCATAAGTCCTAGCATTGTTGCATGTCTCAACGAAGTGCTCCACATGTTGCTTTGGATTGCCTTTTCCATCAAATTGTTGAAATTTCGGAGGTTGATAGCCAGCAGGCATCTTCAACATATCGATCCTTGAAGTGTACGACTTTGCATAGGTAAAAGAGGACTTGGAAGCAACTTCATATTTGTTTTTATAGTCCCTTCAATAAACTCCTTTAGTTGATTGATTGGAATCATCCCTTCTAAAGAGACTGGAATTTCCTTAGTGGATGCAACTTGTCGTGGGGGAGCATCAATCTCTTGGACTTCTGGGAGTTTTCCAGGTGCATGGGTGGATTCTTCTTCCATCAAGATTCCCACCCTATCTGTTAGCTTGTCGATTCTAGCATCTTGATTTCACATGAACTTGGTCAAGCCAGCGATTGCTTCCGTCAAGTTTGCCAACTGCTCCTCCACAGATGAAGTGTTTGTTACCATGGCTTGCATGATTGTCATGGACGATGGAGAGTAACATGAATTTTCACACAGATTGATCATTGATTGGCTCAAGATATGTGGTGTAAGTGGGGCTGGATCCATCACTTGAAGCGTCATCATCTTCCTTCACAACAGAGTGCTTGGATCCGGAGAGGTCAAGTAGAGCAAGAGTTTTCTTGATCTTTTCAGCAACATCTCTTCCTCCTTCGGGTGCATTTGTGGAAGATCTTGATCCTTTTGAGGATGAAGATCCGAAAACAGGGGTAGATACGGACGGCACTTAGGGTTCTTGTTATCCTAACGAGCTTTCTTTGCTCCTCGTAACTGGTCCAAAGCTTCCAAAGGTAACTTCGAGTATGTTTTCCACATCGGCATAGAACCTGGAATTAGCAGCCTTGGCGAAAGTTGAACTGGAGTTGATTTTCTTGGAAGCCATTTCGTTGTTCTTGAACTTTGGTGTTTGAAAAGTTGAGATGAGAGGTAGAGATTGTCCCACTGGGCGTGCCAGAATTTGTAGACAATAAATTTGCGTCGAGAAAATAAAATCAAGACCAAAAATATCGCAACAATCGTAGTATTTGATTTCAAGTAATTCGAGTGTACAATCTCTATGGACCCTCTGATTCTTATTTTCAATAGTAAATAAATTCAAGGGCCTTTGAGCTTGATCTTGAATCTATATTTGTTGTTACGAACGATGATCTTGAATTCAACTGACACGAACTTTGATTTGAACTCGTACTCCTTGAATCTTGACTTGTTCTTCGTTCTTGAGCTTGAACTTGATTTGTTCTTTGTTCTTAAGCTTGAACTTGTGGAGGAATTTTCAATGTTTGATCCACGAGCTCTTTTTTGCTTCTTGTTATAACTTTTGGTCCCTTTTGGGTTATGAAGACCCCTATTTATAGTTGTGGGAGGCAAGAGTTATGATAAGACCAAACTCTTTTCGACCAATCAAATTGAAGTGTGACATGGTCGTATTTGATTGGCCAGAATATGTCATTTGCACATGTGGCGCGATTTTATTGACCTTTTAACTTGACTTGGCATGCCTTATCATTTTGACTCGGGGCATGCTCATATTGGCTCTTCCATTTGACGTGGCGTGCCACGTCATTTGACTCGTGGCACCAAATTGGGCCTCTACGAAGATGACATCTTGGGCTTAATGAAGTGGACTCATCACTTTACCCCAATTAAATGAACTAGCCCAATGGACTAAGACTTATTTATTTAACCCATATACATTGGATTTATATAGATAATTTCATTATATTAGCCCATAATATTTATTAGGACCAATAAAATTCAAATTATTTTATGAATTTAATTTTAATAAAATTCATATGCCTACAATGAGTTTTCTTCTTTCATATCAGAAAATTTTTAGTCTTAATGGGAATTTCAATTGAGATCAAATTTTTTTCATCTTTTTTTTTATCATATCATAAATATTTGTGTTATTCTATGGTTATTAAATATAATTTAAATCACCTTACTATTAAATTATGATAAAAATTTCGTAAGCATTGCTTAAAAAATATAAGATTTATGATTTTAATTTTTGAGAACTTGTAGTTTATTTAATTTTATACTTGTGGGATATAATTTATCTATTGAAGATATTTTAAAAAAAATTCTTATTCTGATTGATAATTCCCTTATTGAAGATGTTATCTTACTTGTATAAATTTATTTTTAATATACAAAAAAAAATAAAAAATGTAATTTCCTAGGAAAAATATTGATTTTACTTGTGTTGTTATAATAAAGGTATGATTCATTATTTAAAATGCTAACTACGTCTATTTTTTAATATCTGAGAAGTAATTTTTGTATTTGCAAATTAAAAAAACTTATTAAGTTGACCCGAAAAACTCCAAAAAATCGAATAAATATTTCTAACAAATTTTTTATTAGTCATTATTAGTTATACATTAAAAGAAATCATGGCACCCGCCACCTTCAAACCTAGATCCGCCTCTGGTCACGGACAGCCCGACGAGCTTTGCGGCCTAAAGCCAAACTTTATCAGGGGCCTTAAATTATATATATATATATATATATATATATATATATATATATATATATATATATATATATATATATATATATATATATATATATATATATATATATATATATAATTTAGGAATTTTTACATTCTTATATCATATAGGAAACTATATTACCCTCAATATTTAAGGTTTGATATAATCACATTTAGTATACCTAATTACCAATTATATACCATTTGTGTATTAACTCTACATTAAATGGTTCG
>MDKI01155473.1:0-21012 GCA_005239505.1 Nicotiana paniculata | reverse complement strand
TATTTATGCACGAGGGGACATTCCGTGCCATGTTTATATTGATTATGCACGAGGGGACATTCTTGCCATGTTTATATTGATTATGCACGAGGGGACATTCCGTGGCACGTTTTATATTATTATTATTATTATGCACGAGGGGACATTCCGTGCCGCATCTTTCACTGTTTAATCTGTGTTGTCATTTCCCGTTATTAGTTTCAGATATTTAGGATTGTTGTTTTCGTTTCTGTCATTTCAGTATTTGCTATCTTTTACCCCCAACATGTTCCCCCCGTAATTGTATTCTTGTTTAGTTTCTGCTATATTATTGAACTGCACAGGTTTATTTGGTAGTCTTGTTCTAGCCTCGTCACTACTTCGCCGAGGTTAGGCCAGACAGTTACTCAGTACATGGGGTCGGTTGTACTGATGCTACACCTGCACTTCTTTTATGTTGTGCAGATTACGCAGCCGGACCTGAAGGACATCATTAGTGGGAGTGTCTTCCAGTTCATCATAGAGGCTTCAAGGTATACCCACTGGTGTTCGTGGGCCTTGGCGTCTCTTCTATCCCCTTGTCTTCGGTTCTGTCTTATTTTTTCCTTTAGTTTCGAAGGCAGACATGTATTTCCTTTCAGACTTATATTTAGCACTCTTAGACAGTTCGTGAGTTTGTGACTCCAGGTTTTGGAAATTTACGCATTGTTGTTTTATGATTATCCTTATTTAGCTTGAGACCACATTTAAATTCCGCTGTTAAATAGTGAACCGTTTAGTTTCTCCTATTAAATTGGTGTTAATTTGCTAGTTTATTTATATACGGTATCTTGTCTAGCTGGTTCAACGTTAGACGCCATCACGATCCGATGGAGGTATTTCGGGGCGTGACATATGCACTTTCAGATAGAAACAAGGGACTACTACTAAATTTATGGAACTCGTGATATCGGGACAATCTCAAGTAAGGAACGTGTGTAGCTAGCTAATACATAGGTTAAACAACTCGTATTAAAGGTCGTTATGCTAAGGAGTTCTTTACAAGGGAAACATTATAGCTCAATTACACTCTTCTGAAAAAGAATATGGGCTTTGAATAGCTGTATGAAATACATTCTATTAGAGAGACATCAACTAAGAAAATAGGGAGCCGTTGAATACACGAGTATAATATTTCTAAGCATTTCATTTTAGAACTCACTTTTTCGGAGGGGGAACTTACTATAGATTCATGCCAAGGAAGAGGATTAACGAATAGCCTTAAATACCTCTAAGCCTAACTTTTCACGGTGATTATGGAACCAAACTTCTCCACAAATCAAGCTACAGAAGAAACAATACTACTATTAATGAAGAGAAGCATAACAACTAGTCGACGAATGGCAAAACACTTTATACATGATTCTACGACATATATCTTCACCTAACTCCCATCTAATCCTTATAGCACCATCAATAAAACATAATTACACATGCATAAGTATATCTAACACCTCCATACCACAAAATTAGTCCGAACACATCACACAACAAATAGAGCACCAATAGCATCAACAAGAGAAACATGCCAACTAACAAATGAGAAACAAGCTTGTTTTATGGCAAATCAGACAGCATCCCCCCGTTCCTTTTCCATCCCTCAAGTACATAAAAACATCAAGACAATAACAGTCAATAACTATTTTTCCAACACATTAAGAATAACAAGAAAAATCCCTAAAAACATCACACAACAACACCCTGAACCCAACTTCAACATAGCCACCTATATTTGCAATTTTATCGCTATCCAACCCATCTGAAGCTCTATTAAGCTCAAATACATGGAGTAGAATGATAATATTACCTTATATGACAAGAATAAGACCACTTATACCTTGCTTCAACTTGAAGTAACTTCAATTCCACAACACCAAAGGGAAGAACAAGCTAAACTAACATCACAAGAACTTTTAAAGGAGGAATCACTTCCAAACCTTAGAGAACTTCACTTGAATGGTAGAGAACTACCTTGGGAATGTTTGGAGAGGGCGAGGATCAGTATTGGTCGAGAAATGAGGTTAAATGGGTTCTCCACTATAATTGGATAAGTTTCCATCGTCTATGTGGGTCCCAAAGGGGCTACCTGTGCAATCTTTCAAAAGCGCGAATATTTCTTTACTTAATGTGTTGAAAACTAAACTCATTGAAATTTAATTTGGTGGATGGATAACCCGTAACTCTAAGTATATTGGAAGAAAATAAAATCAGTTTTAGATCCGAATCTCAGTAAACGTATGAACGTAAATTGCATAACTTTTGCCGAATTTCGAGGAAACTTATTTTCTTCAGTTTGTCTAACTTCTAAACCGTCCAACATGTGTTGTTGATGATATTAAGTACTTATGAAATTGAGAATTCTTGTTGTTTAAGCTTACGTCGACTCGGATACGACACATTTCAATGTACCGAAGTACGGGATGTAACATTAAAGAAACAACTATATAATAGCAATTCATATTAAAGGTGAAAATAACAATCAAACATCAATATTCATGGACAATAACAATCCCAAAATAAATGGATTTAGCCACTATCACGACCCCAATCTCCCTCTGTAGGATGTCGTGATGGCACCTAGTCTCTAAGACTTGGTAAGACATTTACTATAACAATCAAACCAATTATTAACAGTGCTGATTTAAAACACAGTTTAAGATGAATACCTATACAAAAGAGAAATGAGCATACCCGGAAATAAACATAACAACCTCCCAAGAGTGGTAATACAGAGTCAGGAACTCTAATTAAGTATATGGAAATATCTCAAAGATCGAAACAATACAGTTTAAGTAACTATCTGACATTACAATATAAGGAAAGGGCTCTAAGGAATTGCGACGACCAAGCAACTGTACCTTGAATCCTTACGATCAACAGGCTAACTCCGACCGAGTCCGATATCTCAAATACATGGCTCTGCGCAAAAATTTACAGAAGTGTAGTATGAGTACACCATAGCTAGTACCCAGTAAGCATCAAGACTAGCATCGGTGGAGTAGTGACGAGGTATAAGTCAAGAAACATACTAGACAAAATAACCTGTGCAATATAGAAGTATAAAGCTAATAATGGAAAGCAAGAGTCAGTAAATTGAAAAAAAAATCAACATGTGATATAAATAGTAAGGCAATAGGAACACCATGAAAGTACCGTTAAAATCAAATAAGGAACATAAAGACAACCAATAAATCAAGCCGTTCTAACACAAGGTTCGCAACGAAATCACTCCGTAACATTTCATCTCTTAGTCACAAGTCACGGGTCTCAACCCACCATCATATACTCACAGCACTCCGTGCTCATCTCGAATCACAACCGGACGGACAACTCACGTGCCAATATCTCAAACCATCCGATATGATCATAGGCTCAGATTCACAATCCGCCTGGCGTGGTCACGAACTCGGAATCTCAATCCACCCAGCATGGTCACATGCTCACAATCACAATCCGCCTGGAATACTCACAAGCTCAATAGCAACATGAAAAAGGATAACACAAGAAAATATGGTCATGATCAATAAAGGTCAAGTTTCACACTCCTGAGCTAGTATAAGTGGCATACTACTGTGTATGCTTGTGCAAGTGTACTACTGCAGCCCAAGTCAACAACTAATATCCAAGACATCGAGTAGATCATCGAAGCAACAAAACAAGTCACGCAAGGTGTATGAAATACACAAGGAAAAGCACACCATCGCACAAAAATCACTTACACAATGTCCCCAAGCCATCACACATCAACACTGACATTGCCTTTCTTATCTCTCTGATAGCTACTCGTATCACTCTGCCCTGACATTATTATTAGCCACCTTTATCTCTCTGATAGCCACCTGTATCACTTCGTATAATAGCCACCCTTATCTCTCTGTTCGGACAATAACACAATAGCCACCCATATCACTCCGTACATTCAACAACATGAGATGCTACCCTTATGCCCCGCATAACAACAACAACAAAATGCCACCCTTATACTCCGCATAACAACAACCAAACCACACAATAATTCACATGTGCTATCATCACAACAACACAACATATCAATTCGTATCACAAATGCTCATAGACCACAACTTTTCCAAAGATCCAACGATATCAATATTTCTGCAACAAATAGCCCATGGCTCAACACAATATATATAGAATCTCAATAACAATAAAATGAACGGAAAAGTAACTCGACAAGGAAAAACACCCCCTTTAAACACAACTTCAACTAAAAATAGATTAATAACTTACGACAACCTCAATTCCAATTAATCGTTTAAGGAGAAACTCAATAGTGAAAGTATTTCTATGAAATGACAAACTTTGGATTTTAGTGTATGAATAGGCTAACAATGAAAGATTTTGCACGAACTAGTACTATGTCTAAATGCATGCGAATAACCCGCCAACAAAAGAATATCATGTAACAACAATTTCAACTAAGAGTAACTCCATAATAAGTGAAATCACATAATTATAAAAGTGCTAATAACTTTAAATAAAGAATATAAGAGCAAACTCGACAAGTAAGGAATGTGACATGTAACGACAACTTCAAATAAATCATGTGATAGTAGACATAACGAATAAAAGATATAACATGTGCTAACAATTCCAAACAAGTACATGAAATAAGCCTAAGAGTCTAAACCCGTCAATTTTCCACATATAATCCCAAGTAAGTACTCGTCACCTCGCGTACTTACCTCAAAATCCCTAAATCAATACTCTAAAATAGCCTTTTCTTTATAATTCACCTCCGCTCGGCTAAAATATAACCAAAATCGACTTAATAACATCAAATAATGCAAGAGATATCAATTCCAATAAATAAAGCTATGATCTTTACACAATTTCTCAAAAGTCAACAAAAGTCAACCCCGGGCTCGTCCGGTCAAAACCCGAGTCCACGGGTAGATTCCGGCTACCCATAACCCCACGAGTCCATATATGTATTTTGTTTCAAAATCCGAGTCCAATTCGACTCTCAAATATCAAATTTTGATTATGCAAAACATAGATAAGGTTTCTCAAAATCCTTTGATTCTCATAATTTTTGATGTTAAATCTCATTTGTAATCTTGTAAAATAGTTGAAAAATTGATCAAAATAACTTACCCAATGATTGTACATGAAAATTCTCTCTTCAAATCGTCTACTACCGAGTCTAGGGTTCAAAATATGAAAGAATGAGCTACAATCTCAAAATTCCAACTCTTAACCCAACCATAGATGTCACATTTGCGACCAAAAGTTCGTAATTGTAGATGTTTGCAATTGCGACAACATGTTCGCAATTGGGACCAAAATTATCACAATTTCAACAAAAAGTACGCAATTGCGAAGTACCACCACTAGCAATCCCAAACTTCACCGAAATGATCTGAAACCACCTCGAAACTCATCTGGAACCTCCCGGACACAAACCATATATGAATTTCTATCATAAAATAGGCTACAGATCTGCTCGCGCACTCAAAACACAGAAAAGAGGTCGTCTTGACCCGATATTGACCATGGTCAAACTCCAAATTTCTTAACTTAACTAGTCTTTCAACCAATGAAGCAAAATACACCCAAGCCCCTCGGAACCCCGTCAAATTGTACCAACAAGTCCTAAAACAAATACGAACCTACTCGAGGCCTCATGTTATACCCCATGTTTTAGTGCGTGGAAGTACGCCATAACTAAATTGATATAAGCTCGGAAATGAGATGTTACATCCCGTATATTCGTATATTAAAGTTTCATCGTAAGTTAATCGACGTAAGCTCGGGAATGAGATTATTTTTGAGGTTAAACGCATTTGTGCCATTTGTAATAGGCGATAAGTAAGTGTTGTGAAGGTTAAAGAGTAAGCGAATCAAAGAAAATGAGTTTCGTTGAAGATTGTCAAGTTGGGATAAAATACGGTCCAAGCTTTAATACATGGTATTTATGGACTAGTGCCATACAAGGTACCGCATGACCATGATAGTAAGGTATATAACGTGTGTTAAAAGTGAGTAGTATTTTAAATAATTTGAGATAATTGGTTAATTACTAATTTAAGTGATAAATGTAAGAATTGTCTTGTCCACGTGGCACTATGACAATTAAAGTAATGTATGACTAATATGAATGCAACAGTGGTGTCACACTTTGGGATAAGAAGGCTTGTTAAGAATTAAAGTTATAAGTGGCGTTCCTGCATGGAAGAGTATCCATTCTTTTTCAACATTTGTAAAATGGCATGGAAAGACTTAGAAAACTAAGTATAGTTTTATCTTTTGGTTTGTCACATTTTCTTTTGCAACTATTCACATATAGGGGCATGATGCAGAAAAGAACGTCTAAGACAAGCAACAGGAAGCCTATTCTACTCTTGTTACATCGTCGTTGCAATTCTAAGAGAACACAATATAATTTTTTTCAAGAATAGCATACAGATTTTCTCCTACTTATCTTACGACAGCCTCTCCGGTTCATTTACCTATGATAGTATGATACGAAAGATATGTTACGTTGGTACTCGGTTGAGTAAGGTACCGGGTGCCCGTCATGGACCATCGGTTTGGGTCGTGAAAAAAGTGGTGTCAAAGCAGTTCTGTCCTAGGGAGTCTACAAGATGTGTCTAGTAGAGTCTTGTTTATGGGTGTGTCGTGCACCACACCTATAAGCATGAGGCTATAAGGAATTTAGGACTGTCACTCTTTCTTGTTACTCTAGATCCTGTGGTAGATCTCAATTGTAAGAACTCAATTTCCTAAACTCTATCTTATTCATAATACGACGATGCCTATATCCACAAAGACAGTTGGTAAGAGATTGTATGTGGTCGTGGAAGAGTTAATTCAGAGGAACTCGATTTTATATCATGCTTATGATGAGTAAATGGAGGTCTTCAGCAGAACATATGTGTACTAAGACGTGTAAGCTTCTTTATAAGGAGCCTTAAGGTAAGAATACCTATCCACCCATATGGTGAAAGTAATGAGAGATTCAGAAGGTAGATACAAGTTTCAACAAATAAAAGAAACAAGTGAAGAAGGGTACGGGGCGCCTAGTCAATGAAGATTATCAGTATTTACAATTCAGGCATAGAAATATAAGCCTTTTGAGTTACCTTCAACAATAACAGATGTATGTACAATCGTCCACAGCCATCTCAGATATGGCCTATAGGAGCTAACATATATGGTTTAAAAGAAGGATGGGATATCAGGATCTGGCTGGGGTTAGAGTAACCCAAAATGATGGATGGATTGTTTGCGTTAGTTGACATATCCAAAGGATATTGCAAATGTGCTAATAGATCTCCTTGTGAGACACCCAGATAGTGCACTCTAAAATAATACAGCTAGATATGAGTACTACAAAGATAAGCACTGAAATCCTGGAAGGGATAAATATTATCTTAGTGTGACTCTCGTCCCTAGTATAGAGAGAATGTTAGGCAACCCGAAGAGCTAGTGGATGGAGAAAAGGGGAGCTAAAAGCAAAAGAATGTCTTGTTGAAGTTTTTAGAATAAAGTGATAGACAGAAATGTTAGCAGGGAAATAAGAAGAGTGTTAATGAAGCATTATGAGTAAAATGTGGTACGTGGATGACAATGGTAGATAAAAAAAATGACAGCATTACAGAGTCTATAGACATGGGAAGGAGAATACGAAAGCTGACAGGCCTTGAGGCAACAAAAGAGTATAGGTCATAAAGTCACATCCTCATTTCGAGAAATAAGTTCGTGAATCAAACATGATTACCAGAAGAAAAAGTTAGACCCGGAGTAATAGAAATCAACATGGATTGATGAACAAGATAAACTAAACATGAATTAAGGACTGAGTGATTTGATAATGGTCGACATCATGAGAATTTCAGATTGCGTTCCGGCGATAATGGAATGGACAACAGAAGAAGATTCATGAGAAATTCAGAGAATGGTAATTCAGGAAAATGCTTCCCTAAAGAAAGTAATGTGAGAAAATTTAAGCTTAAGGGAATGTAGGTGCCAGTTACACTAAGTTTCACCCTCCCGAGTAAGGTTCATCGATGATGTGAAAAGACGCCAAAGATGAAGAGGTAAAACATCTATAGGTAGATCGTCGTAGCACTAAATCTTAGTACTCCCCTAAAGGGGGAATGTGGAGTGATGTGGAATTAAGTCAAAATTAAGTGGTTTCAATAACTATGGAATGATAAAGTAAGAATGCGATAAGAATGAGAAAGGGATACGATTGAACTTATTCAAATCCTATAGATATGCTACGATTCCAGAACATTATGCAAGTACAATGCCAGGGAAAGGCAGTAGGGTTTCCCCAGGATGTTATTGATAAATAAATGTGAATGAACACTTGAGACATAAGGATGTAGTGTGAGAGGTAAGTTAAGACAAAGAAAATAACCCAAGAGAGATTACGCAAAATATAGATATGAGAATGGACCAACGAGTAATTAGTAGTTGATTCAGGAAGAGCCTCGTTATGGGTACATAAAAGGATACAGAAATTGACAAATCGTGCAAGATAAACATAGAGAACCCCAACATGGGGAATTCAGTCTCACAGATATGACATCGTGACCCTTGAGAAATATTCGGATATGAGTTGGGGTAGTTAAAGGTGACATATGAGGGTTACAAAAATAAAAGAGAGTGCCACTAGGAAGACAGTCAAAACATCAGTTCAGAAGCAACCCTACAAGAACAAGGGCATGGAGGTAAATAACTATGGAGAATTATAGGCGAGGAAGGACATCAAAAATTCCGTTGAGTATACGATATGATAAGCTCGCAGCTTTACAAGAGTCAGAGGGTCCTCCCTAAGCACTACAATGAAAAACTGGCTGAGGAAATAAGGAATAAGGCCTCAACCTAAACATAGTAGCTTGAAGGAGAAATGGTCATGTAAAAATAGTCTCACTATAACATTGTATGCACTCCATAAGAAAGTGGCACCTACCGTAGATAATGAACAAAAAGTTAAATCAAAAGTAATATTCGAGATCATATGAGTTGCACGAAGATTCCGGCATGCATGGGAACTAAGATAAGATAAGAATGCATGCAACAAGGCGCAGAAAGACCAGGAAAAGTTATAGCCTACATTTAAAGAAAGTTGAGAAGGAACGAAAGGAATTATTTGATCAATGATCCAGAGTTAGTTACGTTATGAACACACTTAAGATTTCAGAGTATTAGCCATGCAACATATATGTTGACAATCATACATCCGTAGAAGACTCATGTATAAGTTAAAAGAAGGAATTGAGTCCAGGTCATAGACAAATGATTTAATTGTTAGAAGATTGTATCATAGATATTCCATAGCTCACAAGAAAGGTTAAAGTAATAACTAATACCAGGAGCCGCAG
The DNA here is from genome assembly GCA_005239505.1 of Nicotiana paniculata. Lineage (NCBI taxonomy): Eukaryota > Viridiplantae > Streptophyta > Magnoliopsida > Solanales > Solanaceae > Nicotiana > Nicotiana paniculata. Next base: position 11,641 of record MDKI01155473.1, on the reverse strand, counting down.
ATCGGAAGATATCTTAAGCCTACATAAAGACTGATAAAAAAGAAGAGGAAACTAAAGAGTTACATCAACCAAGTAAATCATGAGGCTGAAAATTGGACCCAGAAAATTATACAAATCGTGGTTGAGAACATTGCAGAATCACTCTTAATATCAGAGGTACAAGAGAGATAGTACAACAACCATATTTTATAATGGCTCTACGAGAAAGCTAGTTAGAAGAGTACTGGACTCATAAGAAGTCAGTATGGAGCTCCCACCAGATTTTGTATGCACTAGAGGTACAAATATTATAATAGAGCTTCAAGTCGTAGATGTGAATTATACCTATGTGGAAGGGAGGTTATGAAAGAGATAGATGATACGATGCGAGATTTTTAAGGTAAGTAAGGTAAACGTGAACAACATATGGGATACTCAGGTGTAGAAGGTTGTGAATAATCCATACTTCAGATAGAAGGCTGAAGCGTTGGGATTTAGTATCCAGGAACAGTGTCATTGGTGGCATATCTTCCAGCCTATGGTTTCTAGGTATCGAAAGGTCTAGTTAAAAGAGTAAAGAAGAGTTTGAGACGATGTGATGTCTCGCTTGATGTTCCAGAATGACATAAGGAAATTTATGGTGCAAGCAAGTTGAAGGAAGGTTGCGAGTAGTATAAATACATATGTGTAGATTTCAAGTTAAAGTATGGTAGAGCGACAAGGTTTTAGGAAGACATTTGTAAGGATAAGGAAAGGCGAGTGAGAAAGTGACGATAATGGATAAGTCCTCAGAATTAATCCCATGAAAACAAGAGAGCTAATGGTTTCTCTAAGTTATAGAAAGCTCAGTATAGCCTGAATGAACTCAAAGGAGTCTAAGACTAATAGCATCTAGAAGAGATGGAATGCCACCCTGGTAGTAGAATAAGAGTGTAATTATGATAGATAAAGGATGACGTTTGGGCCTTCGCTTGAGTAATAATTTGAAGAATAAAAGGGGATTTCATGAATTGTACAAGATTAAAATACCCATAAGGTGAATCACATTGGGATGCTATGAAATACGATTTTGAAACCATGGTATCGCGCCGGGTGGATCAGTCTAATCATTTCAGATATTCCCCGATGAGACGTGAGCCCTAGCGGCAATGTTACATAATAGGTCAAGTTATTAGTGGTAGCTTATGGATCGACATTAAGGTGGATCAACATTAGATGGATAAAAGTTACAAAGTATGAGATGAGATTAGGCCATCAATATTAAGATGAACGGTAATGAAGAAGCATTAAAGGACTTAGATTTATACATATAGGATAAGCAACGAGGTAACCTGAAGTTTGGTAGAAGACCTCAGTAACGATAAATCGAACTAAGAGTTATGGTATAGTATGACCTACCTAGATGCAGTAAAATCATGCAGATTGATAACCGGGTCTATGAAATAAGATATAACAATATTCGTAAGTTCGATAAATTACCGAGCGAAGAACTTCAGTAATGGCTAAAAATTGGAGGAAGAAGGAGAGAAGAGTCGCAGAGGCGCACTTACAAGGACAAAGTCGTACAGACTGAATAATATAAGGTAGCAACAGTTACGAGATTGGAAGAATTCCGACCACGAGTCGTGGTGTGAGAATAGGCCTAAAGGGGGGAATGCCCTGGACTTTGAATTTATTCACAGAACAGTTGCCTAGATGGAAAGGAGAGTACTAAAGTATTCTCAAGAGCTATAAGTTATGATAATGATAAGTGCATCAGTCATTCGAGGACGGATGTTATGAAGGGGGGAATGATGTTACACCCCATGTTTTTGTACGTGGAAGTACTCTATAAGTAAATTGATATAAGCTCGGAAATGAGGTGTTACATCCCACATTTTCGTATGTTAAAGTTTCACCATAAGTTAATCGACGTAAGCTCGGGAATGAATTATTTTTGAGGTTAAAATCATTTCTGCCATTTATAATAGGTGATAAGTAAGTGCTGTGAAGGTTAAAGGGTAAAAGAATAAAAGAAGATGACTTTCGTTGAAGATTGTCAAGTTGGGATAAAATAAGATCCAAGCTATAATACCCGGTATTTATGGACTAGTGCCATACAAGGTACCATATGACCATGATAGTAAGGTGTATAAAGTGTGTTAAAAATGAGTAGTTTTTAAGTACTTTGAGATAATTGGTTAATTATTAATCTAAGTGGATAAGTGTAAGAATTTTCTTGCCCACGTGGGTCCATGACAACTAAAGTAATGTATGACTAATATTAATGCTACGGTGGTGTCACACTTTGGGATAAGAAGGCTTGCTAAGCATTAAAGTTATTAGTGGGGTTCATGCATGGAAGAGTATCCATTTTTTTGAACATTTGTCAAATAGCATGGAAAGACTTAGAAAACTAAGTATAGTTTTATCTTTTGGTTTGTCACATTTTCTTTTGCAACTATTAACATATATGGGCATGATGCAGAAAAGAACGTCCAAGACAAGAAAAAAGAAGCCTCTTCTACTCTTGTAACATCATCGTTGCAATTCTAAGAGAACACAATACAATCTTTCTCAAGAATATCATACGAATTTTCCCCTGATTATCTCACGACAACCTCTTTGGCTCATTTACCTATGATTGTATGATACTTTACGTTGGTGCTCGGTTGAGTAAGGTACCGGATGGCCGTCACGACCCATCGATTTGGGTCGTGACACCTCAAATCCCCATACATAATATCAAAACCAAGAATCGCACCTCAATTCAAGCTTAATGAACTATGAATTTTTAACTTCTACAACTCGCGCCGAATCATATCAAATCAACCCGGAATGATGTCAAATTTTGTATGCAAGTACCAAATGATACATTAGGGCTATTCCAACTCCCAAAATTGCAATCTGCACCCAATATAAATAAATTCAACGCCCGGTCAAACCTCTCAACCTTCCAAATCTTCAACTTTTCAACTTTTGCCAAAATGCATTAAATTAACCTACAGACCTCCAAATCCAAATTCGGACACGCACCTAAGTTTAAAATCACCATACGAAGCTATCAGAATCATCTAAACACAATTTCGGAGTCATCTACACAAAGTCAAACCTCGGTCATTTCTTACCGCTTAAGCTTCTAAAACAAGAATCATCCTTCCAATTCAGTCCTGAATCATCCAAAAATCAAACCCGGCCACACACGCAAGTCATAATACATTATACAAAGATCCTAGAGACTTTAAGCCACCGAACAGGATGCAGATCCTCAAAACGATCGATTAGGTCGTTATATTCTCTCCTTCTTAAAGAAATGTTCATCCTCGAACGTGCCAAGAACCATTCTGAATTCATAAAATCATTGAATGTACTCACCATAGATATGCACGCGGGTGATCCCACGTCACCCCAATCCACATAAGCCCGACAACATCATCTCAACTAAAAATTATTCCTTCAACCCACACTGATAAACTTAGACCAAAATTTTCACCATACGATCATTTTCCAAGGACCCGATTCCCGCAACAACACACGATATCAGCCTCCTCAAGCTGCAACAACCATTACTACTCCCACAAGGTACAAGTATACGATGTAACACATCACACATATGCCCATAACAATAACTTTAGCCACCACAGTTTCCCATAATCAAATTCAGCACCAGCAATTAACCTCATATCAACTAAAACCCTGTTCCAAACCTTTATAACACTAACAACAATACAAGAAACATGAATATCCCATGACCATTCACTCAAATCAACAAGTCATATCTAACTCCACCTGGGCACGCACCTCCCAAGTTAAAACCCAATAAGCACAACGCAAATATGACCAAATATACAAAGAAAATCACATGAGAGAATTATCAAACAAGCCCGACAGTCAAAACTCCCTATCAGTACCATACTACGAATCAATTCCACTAGGGAAAATAAAAAAATATGAACTAAGCATGAGGATCTCATCCTAATACAACTCCACCGCAGCATCAAGCTGGTTCAACAATATAAAACTATATGAAAACGCGAGGATCCCATCCTAACATCTGAATTACAAGTAGAATACACATCATACCAACCAAAACATTCCACTAATTCAATTTCATGATACAAAATCACAACACATAATGAACCTCCCACACCGGTAGAGCATCTAAATCACAAACCGTAACCAATCGATCCAAAAATCTTATCAAAACCTACCGTAATGAGTAATAGAAAGTCACTTCTAGTCTCATAGCTCTCAATGGTGAAAAAAACAAAATGATAGACATGGGCTACCAATATATAATCTCCCAACAGGGGTAAACACATAAACAGAGTACAAAATCACGAAACCCACCCATATGTGAAGCAAGATAAGAGGACTCACCTCGATAAGCAGAACCAAATCAAAATAATAACGATGCTCCTCTATAAAAATCAAAACCATATTTGTAACGACTCCATCTGGTTCAACAACCTTTCCCCTACCATAGAAATCATATCAACGAGCCGGGCACCCCCTCTAGGGAACCCTCTACCCCCTGTCCTCTACCCTTAGTTGGATGTGTAGGTGGAGTAGCAGCAGGAATGGAGCCTGTAGCCTGAGTGACCTGATATAACTGGAATAAACATTGTAGGAACCACATACCGTGGTGCACTAAAAGATGATTGCCCCTCATGAGTACCCTGACTAACTGGAGCACCACGAGTAGTCTGAAGTGCGGACTAGACTGGCCAACTTCCCGATCCTCCACGACGATGGGTCATAGCTGAAGAGTAGAATCCACTGAACCCTCTAGAATCTCGAGATCTATTGGTCTCCTTATCCTCCCTCTCCTCACCCTGAATACGCTCTAACATACTAGCAATCTCCAACACCTGCTGAAATGGAGTATCAGTCTGCAACTCCCGAGCCATGCAGAATCTGAGATCATAGCGAGCCCCTCAATGAATCTACAGACTCTCTCTCTCTAAGTGTAGAAACCAAGGTAGGTGCATGGCGTGATAACTCACTAAAACTGATGTCATATTCTGACACTGTAATGGTGCCCTAATGCAGGCGCTCAAACTCTGTATGCCACGCATCTCGGATGGTCTGGGGAACAAACCCCCTAAAAAACATCCCTGAAAATTGAGCCCAAGTGGGTGGTGCTGCATCGGCTAGTCTAGGACAATCTCTCATGATGTGTCTAGTATCACCACACTCATAACAACTCCTCCGCGGGCGTGGCTACTCGTACTGAGTCCGAGCTGGATAACTGGAAAAACCACTGTAGGAACTCCGTACTGGTGGTGCACCAAAAGATGACTGCCCCACATGAGTACCCTGACTAACTGGAGCACCACGAGTAGTTTGAAGTGCGGAGTGGACTGGACAACTGCTCGAGACTCTTCCATGAAGGGTCATAACTTAAGAGTAGAATCCACTAAACCCTATAGAAGCTCGAGACCTCTTGGTCTCCTTATCCTCCCTCTCCTCACCTCGAATATGCTTTAACATCCTAGCAATTTACATTACCTGCTGAAATGGAGTATCAGCCTGCAACTCCCAATCCATGCAGAATCTAAGATTATAGTTGAGCCCCTCAATGAATCTGCGGACTCTCTCTCTAATTGTAGGAACCAAGGTAGGTGCATGACGTGATAACTCACTAAAACTGATGGCATATTCTGACGCTGTCATGTTGCCCTAACGTAGCTACTCAAACTCTGTACGCCACGCATCCCGGATGGTCTTGGGAACAAACCCCCTCAAAAACATCTCTGAAAATTGAGCCCAAGTGGGTGGTGTTGTATCGGCTAGTCTACCTTCCTCATAAACCTGCCACCACTAATACGTTTCTCCCGACAGCTGAAATGTTGTAAATGCAACTTCGCTCACCTCTACAATACCCATGGTGTGGATAGTATAATAATACTTCTCTAGAAATCCATGTGCATCCTTGGTAGTTGTTCCACTGAAAGCAAGTGGACATTACCTTTTGAACATCTCAAGCCTCTTATGCTCCTCCTCTGATGCACGTGGCTTGGCCTCAGGCTGAACCAAAATAATAGGTTATACTGGTATCACACCTAGAACTTAACCAATGTGAGCCCGCTACTTTGGAGTACGGGCGGTGGGAGTTTGAGATCCTCCTACAATCTGCGAAGTATCTGGTGCAACGGAGAACAATCCTGCCTAAGCTAATAAACCAAATGTGCTCAAGAACTCCGCTAAAGTCTCCTGAAGTCTGGGGGTAACAACAGGTGTCTCCGGTGCCTTTCCCCAAATCAGAGCTACTGGCGGCTCCTCAATTGCTGCTCTGGTAGGTGTTCTAACTGCGGTACGTGCCTCTCTTCGGCCTCTGCCTTGGCCCCTGACCTCTCGCGTCTCTAGCACAGGGCACGGGTGTCTGCTCAGCTGATCCAATAGCGCGTGTCCTCATCATCTGTGAGAGAATAGAGATACAAAGGCTCAAACTTTGAAATCAACAAATCCGCATTATAAAAATGAAAGAAGTGGAATTTTCCTATTAGTTATACAACCTCTCGAAGATAAGTACAGACGTCTCCGTACTGATTCACAAGCTCTAATAAATTTGCTCGTCACTCTTAGAACCTATGAACCTAGAGCTCTGATACCAACTTGCCACGACCCCAAACTCCCTCCGTAGGATGTCATGATGGCACATAGTCTCTAACACTTGGTAAGACGATTGATATAACAAATAAACCAATTATTAACAATGCTAATTTGAAACAGAGTTTAATATGAATACTGATACAAGAGCGAAATGAGCTTACGCGACAATAATCATAACAACCTTACAAGACTGGTAATACAGAGTCACGAACTCTAGTTAAGTACATGGAAAGATCTCAAAGATTAAAATACAACATTGTTCAAGTGACAATCTGATAGTACAATATAAGGAAATGACTCCAAGCAACTGTACTTTGAATCCTTGCGATCAACAGGCTAACTCCGCCCGAGTACGATATATCCAATTCCTGGCTCTGCACTAAAATGTGCAGAAGTGTAGTGTGAGTACATCACGATCAGTACTCAGTAAGTATCAAGACTAACCTTGGTGGAGTAGATACAAGGTACAAGTCAAGACACTCACTAGATAAAATAACCTGTGCAGTATAGAAGTATAAATTTAATAATGGAAAGTAGGAATTAGTAAATGGAAACAAGAATCAACATGTGATATAAATAGTAAGGAAATAGGAACACAAGGTCCGCAACGAAATGACTCCGTAATACTTCATCTCTTAGTCATCAATCATGGGTCTCAACCCGCCATAATATACTCACAGTACCTCGTGCCCACATCTCAAATCACAACCACAGAGACAACTCACGTACCAATATGTCAAATTATCTTGAATGATCACAGGATCACATTCACAATCCGCCTGGCGTGGTCACGGGCTCACAATCATAATCTGCCCGACATGGTCACATGATCAATAGAAACAAGAAAATGGATAATACAAGAACATATGGGCATGATCAATAAAGGTCAAGTTTCATACTCCTGAGCTAGTATAAGTGGCATGCTACGGTGTATGCTTGTGCAAGTGCACTACTGCAACCCAAGTCAACAAGCAATATCAAAGACATCGAGTAGCTCATCGAAGCAACAAAACAAGTCACGCGAGGTGTATGATATACACAAGGAAAAGCACACAATCACATGAAAATAACCAACACAATGTCCCCAAGACACCATACATCTCGCTCAACATTGCCACCCTTATCTCTCTGATAGCCACCCATATCGCTCCACCCTGACATTATTATTAGCCACCTTTATCTGTCGGATAGCCATTCGTATTACTCAGTATAATAGCCACCCTTATCGCTCTGCCCAAACTATAACACAATATCCATCTGTATCACTCCCTACATTCATCAACAGTGAGATTCCACCCTTATGCCCCGCATAACAACGATAAAATGCCACTCTTATACTCCGCATAACAACAACAAAACCACACAATAATTCACATGTGCTATCATCACAACAACACAAGATATCAATTCGTATCACAAGTGCTCAGAGGCCACAACCTTTTCAATGATCCAACGATATCAATATTTCTACAACAAATAGCCCACGGCTCAACACAACGTATATAGAATCTCAATAACAACAAAATGAACGGAAAAGTAACTTGACAAGGATCAACACCTCCTTTAAACACAATTTAAACTAAAATAGATTAATGACTTCCGATAATCTCAATTCCAATTAATTGTTTAAGTATAAACTCAATAATGAAAGTATTTCTATGAAATGGCAAACTTTGGATTCTAGTGTATGAGTAGGCTAACAATGAAAGTGATAATAACTTCAAATAAAAAATGTAAGAGCAAACTCGACAAGCATGGAATGTGACATGTCGACAACTTCAAATAAAGCAGGTGATAGAAAACATGATGAATAAAAGATATAACATGTGCTAACAATTCCAAAGAAGTACATGAAAAAAGCCTAAGAGTTTAAACCAGTAAATTTTCCACATATAAGCCCGAGTACGTATTCGTCACCTCGCGTACACAACTTTCACATAACACAATTAGCACAAAGGACTAAAATCCTAAGGGGTAGTTCTCCCACACAGTTAAGCAAGATATTTACCTCAAAAGCCCTCAATCAATACTCTAAAATAGCTATTCCTATTCAATTCACCTCTGCTCGGCTCAAATCTAACCAAAATCAACTTAATAACATCAAATAATGCAAGAGATATCAATTCCAATAAATAAAGCTATGATCTTTACATAATTTCTCAAAAGTCAACAAAAGTCAACTCCCCCTGGTCAAAATCCGGGTGCAAGGGTAGATTCCGACTACCCATAACCCCACGAGTCTATATATGTTTTTTGTTTCAAAATCCGAGTCCAATTCTCTCAAATCCCACATTTTCATATTCAAAACATAGACATAGTTTCTCAAATTCCCCTTTGATTCTCATAATTTTGATGTTAAATCTCATTTATAATAATGTAAAATAGTTGGAAATTGATCAAAATCACTTACCCAATGATTGTAGATGAAAATCATATCTCCAAATCGCCTCCTACCGAGTCTAGGCTTCAAAATATGAAAGAATGAGCTAAAATCCCGAAATTCCAACTCTTAGCCCAGCTACAAATGTCGCATTTGCGACCAAAAGTTCGCAATTGCAGATGTTCGCAATTGCAAACATGTTGCGAATACATGTTTGCAATTGCGACTAAGGCTCACAATTGCAACCAAAAGTTCGCAATTGCAGTATTTGCAATTGCAACAAAAAGTTCACAATTGCGAAGTACCAGCACCAACAATCCTAAACTTTACCGAAATGATCCTAAACTACACCGAAACTCATCTGGTACCTCCCGGACACAAACCATATATGAATATCAATCATAAAACACTCTATGGACGTGCTTGTGCTCTCAAAATACTTAAACTATGTCGTCTTGACCCGATATTGACCATGGTCAAACTCCAAATTTCTTAACATAACTAGTCTCTCAACCACTGATCCAAAATAGAGCCAAGACCCTCGGGACCTCGTTAAATCATACCAACAAGTCCCAAAACATAACACGAACCTGCTCGAGGCCTTGAATCCCGAAACATAACATCAAAACCACGAATCGCACCTCAATTCAAGCTTAATGTACTATGAATTTTTAACTTCTACAACTTGCGCCGAATCATATCAAATCAACTTGGAATGACTTTAAATTTTGCATGCAAGTCCCAAATGGCACAACGGTGCTATTCCAACTCCCGAAATTTCAATCCAAACCCGACATGAATAAAGTCAACTCCCTGTCAAACCTCCCAACCTTCTAAACTTCAACTTTCCAACTTCGCCAAAATGCATCAAATTAACCTACGGACCTCCAAATCCAAATTCGGACAAGTTCCTAACTCAAAAATAACCATAGGAAGCTATCAAAATTATCAAAATACTATTCCGGAGTTATCTACACAAAAATAAAACTCCGGTCAACTCTTACCGCTTAAGCTTCTAAAACAAGAATCATCTTTCCAAATCAATACCGAATCATCCGAAAACCAAACCCAGCCTCACACGCAAGTCATAATACATAATATAAAGCTGCTCGAGACCTTAAGCCACCAAAAGGGACGCAATCCTCAAAATGACCGATCAGGTCATTACAGCCGCACATAACCATCATAATAATTTCACAAATATTTGAATGATTAAATTACAAAGAAATATGAACACTAGAAGAACTCTCTAATACTCGTGCCTACATGATTCAATGTGTGTTTTTCCTGCTAAGTATTGTGTTCCCTCAAAATTAGGTTTAGAAACCCTTTTATATGAGTGTAGGAGCGAAAGAACCTTATCTCAGATAAAGCAGGACAAATCCTAGACAGAGGGTACTAGCCTATCCGTCGCATTAGGCTGGGAGCTGGACCCTATTTCTATGTTTGTTTCACATGTCCCCGGCACTACAAAGTAATGCCTAGCACTGGTCTTGCACTTCGTCTATTTTCTTTTCTTTTTTCGCTTTAACACATTCACATTCAGTTTTTTCGCTCCCAATCGGTTTCTACAAATATGAACGCTAAAATTAAGCTCAACTAATCACAAAACATATAATAATATACGCGATTTAAGTAAAATATGAGGCGATGTGCATATAATTGACATACTTTTAGTCGAATATTAACACCCCACACTTAAAATCTTGCTCGTTCTCGATCAAATTGAAAATTCACTATGCCCAATACTAACTCAACATATCGCATCATGAGGAATCATATAACCATTGATCATACTACACCTATGGTTATGATTGATACCAACATTAAAGCACATATATTGTAACGACCCGGCCGATCATTTTGAGTATTGTAGCCCTGTTCCCTCATTTATTACTTATTTTATGTTCGTTTGTTGTTATGTGACTTTTCGGGGTGGTTGGTTTGGTTCCGTAGATGTTTCAGAATAAATTGGGACACTTAGTCCCAAGGTTGGAAGCCTAAGTTGAAAGAGTTGACCTGACGTTGAGTCATGTGTAAATGACTTCAGAATGGAGTTGTGATGCTTCCGATAGCTTTAAATGGTGATTTTGGACTAAGGAGTGTCCAGATATTGATTTGGAGGTCCGTAGGTGATTTTGGATTGAATTACCGAAAGTTGGAAAAGTTGAAGTTTGGAGAATTGATAAGTGTGACTAAGAGTTGACTTTTTGATTACCGGGCTCGAATTTTGGTTCTGAAAGTTGGAATAGGTATGTTGTATCATTTGTCACTTGTTTGTAGAATTTGAGGTCAGTCGGAGTTGATTTGGTGTGTTTCGACATTGGTTTTAGAGGTTGGAAGTTCAATAGTTCATTGGGCTTGAACTGGGGTGCAATTTGTGTTTTCGTTGTTTTTTGATGTGATTTGAGGGTTCAATTAAGTGTGTATGATGTTTTAGGATGTGTCGATATGTTTAGATGGGGCCTCGAGGGTCGTTAGTGACTTTCAGGTTGATTGTGGATTGAGTTTATCCTTGTAGAGTTGCAAATTTTTTGGTGTCGAGTTTCCTTATACGCGTTCGCAAGAGAGGTACCGCATTCGTGAAGAGTATCTGGGTGGCAGGTGAAGTTTGTTCTTCGCGTTCGCAAAGAAGGCCACACGTTTGTGAAGGTTTAGTGTGTTTATGTGTTGCGATCTGATAGTAGC
>MDKI01045263.1:0-12630 GCA_005239505.1 Nicotiana paniculata | reverse complement strand
ATCCCCCACCATATGTGATAAATAGATTGCACAAAATTTTTGCTCAATTCTTTTGGTGCAATTTTGTGGGGGTTGCGAGTAGGCACTTGGCATCGTGGGGTACATTATGTTTACCATATTTTGAGGGCGGTGTTGGTTTTAGGTCATTGCACGATATATCCACAGCATTATTTTGCAAATTGTGGTGGAATTTTAGGACGAAACCTAGCCTATGGAGTTCATTTGTTAGCCAGAAATATTGCAAAAAACTAAACCCATTGATAGTCCCCTGGAGAGATGGTTCACACATATGGAGAAAGAAGATAGAATGTAGGGAACTAGTTGAACACCTGATTCTATGGAAACCAAGGATGGGTTCTGCTTTATTTTGGTTCGACAATTGGACAGGATTAGGATCTTTATACTTTTGTCACTCCCCCAGACTTTTATTGTGATGAGACAATACATAACGTATATGATGTTGTTCAAGATGGACATTGGGATGAAGAAAGAATTAGGCAAATCTTACCAGAAGAGTTAGCTACACATATCTTGGAAAATGTTTAGCCACCAGTTATGGATGCGACCATTGATAAACCTGTGTGGATGTTGGATACGAGAGGAGAGTTCACTGTAAAAACTTCTTGGAACTACTTGAGAAAAAGGCAGGAACCTGGAAATGCATATAGAAACATTTGGGTGAAAGGACTGCCTTTCAAAATTAGTTTCTTTATGTGGAAACTCTGGAAAAATAAGCTACCATTGGATGATTTCTATCGAAGACTGGGATATCAGGTGGCATCGAAGTGCTGGTGTTGCGTAGAACCTAGTGAAGAGTCCATACAACATGTTTTTTACATATCTGTTGCTGCTAGGACAGTGTGGAAGTACTTCCTTGGTAATGCTGGAATCTCAATCGAAGGGATCAATCTTCATCAAGAAATAATAAAGTGTTGGAATGCTGAAGTTGTACAGAGGTTGAAGCCATTTATGCAAGCACTACCATCAGTGATAGTTTGGGAATTGTGGAAGAGAAGAAATGAGTATAAATATGGAGATGCAGTGACAGTTAACAGGGTGATCTATCAAGTTTCCACGACAATGCAATCACTTGTCAAATTAAGAAAGCCTAGTTTGCAAAATCCTCCTCATAGATGGCCAGAGTTATTCAAGAAGATGGAAGAATATACACCAAAGTTGCAATACACTAAGGTGTTATGGGAGCTGCCTAACCGAGGGTGGATTAAAGTGAACACAGATGGGGCATCGAGGGGCAATCCAGGTAGAAGTTCGATTGGATTTGTATTGAGAAATGAGGATGGGGATGTATTATATGCATGTGCAAAGGAGATACTAGAAGGAACTAACACAGTAGCTGAGGCAAGGGCAATCCTTGAAGCTCTGAATTTCTGTTTAGCAAATGACTATGTCCTAGTTGACCTAAACACAGATTCTATGCTGCTGCAAAAGGTAATAACTGGAGAGTGGAAGATACCATGGTCTATCTCTTAAATTGTAGAAGATATTAAGATACTAATGAGAAGAATGAATGTAACAGTGAAACATGTATTTAGAGAAGCCAATAGGGTAGGGGATCATTTGGCTAACTATGCTTTGGATACTGGCTTCATGGAGTGCCACTGTTTTATTGAACTTGATCAACAAGGAATAAGACTGGTGAACCTAGACAAGATGCAATGTCCATACTTGAGGGTGAGACCTGCAAGAAACTAGGCAAGGAAGGGGAGCGAGGAGGAAAGTTTAACTGGAGCATTCACTGCAGCCCTTTATGTTCAAATCCAGCTGGAGGAGAACATAAAAGGTTTTTTTATACTAACATAATTTTCTTTTTTGCAGTTGATTTTACTTGGAGAAGTGTTGACAAGTTTAAAACAAAACAAAACAACACCTCAATGACAGGTGAAACAGGGAGTCGGGCTTTTATAACACAACACAGGCAACAAGGGATTGAAAATGGATTGATACAGTTCGAATGTCTAGGCCTCTTATGTGGATGAAATCTCAAGTGGTGATGTCAGTGCATTGCACTCAATCCACTGAGAGAAAGTTACAAATAGGCATAGACACAATGGAGATCAAATTTGCTTTGAAGATCATGTGTAGAATTGGCACGACCTTCTGTCAAGAGAGATCAGCAACATGGAGAGGTGTTGGACTAGAAATTAGACATGAGGATAACACCTCAACAGTCCAACACACAAATCAATCACAGGATAACACAGAAAATAACAAAACAGTACACAGCACGACAGGGCAGAATTTTTTGTATGGAGGAAGGTATACAGGGAGTTAGGCAATCAAACAAAAGCAGTTGGTTAACACAGTTGTGTACTGTCTAATAACAATGTGGCTAAGCTGTTGGAGAGGGAAATGGAAAAGCTAACAGAAAAAGTGCATCAAAGGACAAGAACACACAAGATTAACATAGAATGGATGGAAGAGGCAGTATACACAACAATACAGTATAGCGTGAATTTGCATTTTTCCTGGACCAACTCCTTAATGGTGGTATTAGTACGATGTACTCAGTCCATTGGGAGGCAACCTAGGGAATGTAGAGACACGCTAAGGAAGGACTCAAATGATGGAAAAGGACATAACAGGAAAAATATGCATTGTCGAGGCAGCATCATGTATGATGAGGTTGACTCATCCATAGGTGTAATGCAAGAAGCAAGGTCGGGTAGTACAAATGTTATGGACACTCTGGTTTGGGATATTTAATCAACAAAAGCATTATGGCTACGCAGTACAAGTAGCAGGGATCTTCATCAGCGGATTCATATCCTGATTGGACATTATCATCATTTACTGTGGCTAGTTTTAGTTTCGAATTTCTTAGATTATACTAGTAGTATTCCATTCGGTGATATCATTATTGGGATTCATAAGCCCAATTTTGATAATAGTTATTATGTTATTTCATTGCTTATAGTCCTAGTCTTAATAGGACAACATAGACTCTTTGTAATTTTGATTTATTATAAATAAATAAAACTAGCCCTAGGCACCTCGCCTAGTGGATTTGCTAAAAAAAAAAAAACCTCCAGTTAGAAATACTACACCTGCTCAACCAGTCCCAACAGCTGAAGCAAAGGATAAACAAGAACTAATTCAAAACACCAATCACACTCAACCCCAAAACCGCAATTTCAAACCAAGTAACACAAGTCCTCCATCTCCTCCAACTGTAAAACAATCCTTTGCCAACAGACTTAGAGCAAGACATGAAGCAGAGATAGCACCCATTCAATTCACCCCTCCTACCATCACTACCAAACAAGGGAAACCAGCGGTGATCTTCAAGAGGGAGGAATATATGATAAAGTTTGCAGACAGGTGCAAGTTTACTGTTGTAGGTAAATTCATGAACACAATGCTCATAATGGAGATAATCAGGAAGAGTTTCATAGCTCAAACAGAGCTCAGGGGGGGTGTCAAGATTGCACATTTTAATGCTAGGATAGTATATATTGACCTGGATAATGAATATGACCATGCTACTATTTGGACAAAACAATCCATGTATATACAAGGGCAAATGATGAAACTGGAAGCTTGGAACCCTGAATTCAAACCACATGAAGGTTCTCCAATAGTTCCTACTTGGATAGTTATCCCACAACTCCCATGGCATATATATTATATGGAGATTCTCACATATTTACTTTCCCCCATTGGCAAGGCCTTATTTTTGGACTTGCATCTTTCCAGAAGACCAGAGGTAGTATAGCAATGGTCAAGATGCAAATTGACCTTACAAAGGATAGACCTACTCATGTTTGGCTGGGTTATGATGAAGATGTCAATGGAGATGGACAATGGCTCGAAATTCAATATGAGGACCTCCCCTCATATTGTAAGTACTACAAACACCAAGGCCATAGAGTTCAAGCTTGCTCAGTCAAACAAATGGATGAGCTAAACCAAAAGAGAAGAGAAGAACCAACTACCAACAAAGACCCCTGGTCTCCAAATCAGAATTCCACTCCAGTCAACCCTGCACCCCCAAAGCAACACCAAGGAAAGCCACAAGATTCACCAGCAATCATAATAATTGTTCAGCCCCTTATCCAAAGGTCAGAAGAGCACCACAGGAATGTAGATCACCAAAAGCTGAAATAGAATCCCAAGCAAATGGCTGGCAAATCCAGAAAAAGAAGCACTTCAAAGTTCTCTCCCAATCATCTAATGAACAACAGCAAATCTATGCCCGAAAACCAATTCCAGCTCACCCAGCTATTGCTGAGACAACTACAGGTATCACACTCAACTCAACTCCAGCAAATCCAGGGGGTCCTCCCCCTGATACTGATTATGATGCTCAGACTCAGTGTACCCAATCCCCAGCCCCAATTTGTGAAGTTCTTGGAGGTAAGGAGAATTGTCAGGAGAGCCTTTCTAACCTGCAGGAAGGGGTATCCAAAGGAGGGGGGTTTCCTCTTGTTTTGCATGAGTGTGCTTCAGCACATTCGGACAACCATAGGAAAGACTCTATGCCTCTTACTACCACTGATCCATTTGCACCCTCTGCTGCTAATCAAGAAGTTGAAATTTGTGAGGTTGTGAGCTCTAATGAAGAGATGTTTGATGATCAAATGAAAAGATTGTTAAAAGGGAAAGCTCATGCTACAGAAGACATTCAACTTCAGAATCTTAAATCCAAAAATAAGCCTAGCCAGAAAAAGAGAAAGGCCATGAGAAAACAAGCAGGAATTGACAATCAATGAGACTTTAGACAATCCCAGCCTCCCACCTCCAAATCATAGCCCAGTTGCTAATCACAATCCTACATCAGCTGCTAAACCCCCTTTACACTCAAATCCAAGAATTGGCCCTGTTCAGATACAGACTCTTCTGCCCCAAAGAGATACAAATCTTTCTAAAGTACCAGCTGTTGAACTGCCCCCAGATCCACCCAAGGAATCCCTACAGAATCAACATTTAAACACTTTTGAAGTGGTTTTTTAAGAATTCCCCCTCAACAGATACTCACCTCAGGAAGATGAATACAGACCAATCCTATATGAGGATGAGATGTGTGGTGATTATGAAGATGATCCAGAACCTAGTGAAAAAAGTGAGGGAGATCAACATTGTGATCTCCTTGCTACAGCTATCAATGGAGCACTAGAACAAACACCTAGATCATCCCAAAGATCCAATACTAACATGAGGCCCTCTCCTAGAGTCACTAGAAGCACAGTTGCTAGAAGTAGTAGTGTCCCACCAAACCATAAAACCAGCTCCCAGTTTTGATGATTAATACAATCACCTGGAATGCAAGGGGTATTAGAACCTCTGGAACTGTTGAAAGGCTCAAAATTTTGAAAAAAATCCATCAACTTTTATTCATTGCCATCCTTGAACCATTCCTTCAGTCAAACCACCTTAACTACTTCAGATTATAGCTATCCATGCATCAAGCAGCTGCCAATGTTAATGACAAGATCTGTGTTTTTTGGGATCAGGAATTTAATGGTACTATAGGTGATCATGATGAACAACAGTTGACCATTGAACTGAGATATGTTGAAGCAGCAGAGCCATTTCAAATTACTGTGGTATATGCCAAATGTAAACCTCTAATGAGAAGACCTCTATGGGAATCACTAAGAACCAAATCTACACATTTCTCCACCCCTTGGTGTGTCATAGGTGACTTCAATGTGATTGCTTCTATTGAAGAAAAGATAGGGGGTATTCCATATCAGATGAATAAAAGAATTGACTTCCTCAGCATGATTGAAGATTGTGGACTAACTGACCTGGGCTTCAATGGCCCTAGGTACACCTGGTCAAATGGTAGGGGACCTTGTTTCATAGTATGGAAGAGACTAGACAAAGGCCTGGTAAATGACAGCTGGCTCACCTCCTTTCCATCCATTACTATCACTCACCTGGCCACTGCTGGTTCTGATCATTCTCCTTTACTCATGGAGCTTCATGTGAGACAGTAAAAACATCACAAGTATTTTAAATTCCTCAATTGCTGGACTGAAAATCAAAGTTTCATTCCCCTGGTGGAACATGTTTGGTCCATCCAGATTTCAGGCAATCCTATGTGGATCTTTCATCAAAAACTGAAAGCTACTTCAAAAACAATATGGTGATATATTTCAGCTACCTAAGGAATTTGAACAAAAGGTGAAACAAACAGAGGAAAAATGGTTGTCTTCTAGTGACCTCAGAGACAAATCAGCTCTTCATGAAATTCAAGCTCAATACACAAAATACCTGAAGACTGAGGAATCTGTGCTGACACAAAAAACCCAACTCCAGTGGTTCAAACAAGGAGATGCCAACTCCTGATACTTTCACAATCTAATCAGAGGGAGGAGAAGGAAATAGTACATTCACAAGATCAAATATGAAGATGGGGAATAGATACAAGGTGATGAAGCAATAGGTGAGGCTGCTTGTGAATATTTTGAAGACATGTTCAGTGAAACTGGGGGTATCATTAGAGAAGATCTTCTACATTGTATTCCACACATGGTGTCACCTGAGGACAATGAACAACTCATCAAAGATCCTACCATTCATGAACTCACAGAAATAGTATTCTCAATGAACCCAAACAGTTCTCCTGGTCCAGATGGAATCAGTGGGAAATTCTTTCAAACATGCTGGGACATCATTAGCTTTGACCTTCTTCAAGTGGTTTTGGCATATTTCAGAGGCAGTACTATGCCTAGGTATATGACAAATGCATCTCTTGTGCTCCTTCCTAAAGTTGAATTTCCAAATTCTTTGACTAAATTTAGACATATCATCCTTAGCAACTTTCTCAATAAAATCATCTCCAAACTTATCTGCTCTAGACTAGCCCCTATTCTGCCAAATATCATCTCCCCTAATCAATCTGGCTTTGTTAGAGGAAGAAACATCTATGAGAACATCATGCTGGCACAGGAAATAATCCAAGGTATCAAGAAACCAAACACTGGTGCTAATGTGGTAATAAAACTGGACATGTCCAAGGATTATGACAGGGTATCATGGGCATATACTTGTATCATGCTGAGAAAAATGGGTTTCTGTGAGTTTTTCATTGATATGATCTGGAGAATGATGTCTAATAATTGGTACTCAGTTATTATCAATGGCACCAGACATGGTTTTTTCAAATCTACTAGAGGCCTTAATCAAGGAGACCCTCTAGCCCCAGCACTTTTTATCATTGGTGCTGAATTGCTATCAAGGATGCTCAACAATCTGACACATGACCAATTCTTTAATGGTTTCTACATGGAGAAAAGAGGACCCCAAGTCAACCACCTTAGCTTGCTGATGACATAATCATCTTCACTTCTGGATGTAAATCTTCTCTTATCAAGATCATGAGAATCTTTGGTGACTATGAAAACACTTCTGGTCAGAGGATTAACAGAGCCAAGAGTCATTTCATGACCCCTTCTTGTGTTTTCCAATACAATGTGCATAGAATCCAACAGCTCACAGGTTTCACCAGGAAAGACACCCCAATCACATATTTAGGCTGCCCCCTGTACAAGGAAAAGAATTATTTACTTCAACAGTCTATTATCCAAAGCCATAGGAAGAATCAGGGGTTGGCAGGGTAAACTACTCTCATATGGAGGCAGGGTCACATTGATAAAACATGTTCTTCAATCCTTACCTATTCATTTGCTTTCAGCAGTATCACCTCCCAAAACAATCATGAAGCAATTTGAAAAGCTGGTAGCTCATTTCTTCTAGGGTGTTGAAAAGGATAAGAATAAATATCATTGGGCATCATGGCCAAAAATGGCATACCTATTGAAAGAAGGAGGCATTGGTACCAGAGCTATCCAAGATATCTGTAGAGCAATGGAATTCAAGCAATGGTGGATACTTAGGACCTCTCATTCCTTATGGTGCAGGTTCCTGTTAGCCAAATACTGTCAAAGATCTCACCCTGTTTCTAAGAAGTGGGATACTGGTCAATCTCAAACATGGAAAAGACTGATGAGCAATAAGAATGAAGCTGAGCAGTACATCCAATGGAGAATACACTCAGGAACTTATAGCTTTTGGTGGGACAACTGTCTTGGCACAGGTCCTCTGGCCACTTCAAGAATCGAACAAGGAAAGCCAGGCAGAATTTCAGTTGTAGAGTTCCTACAAAATGGCCAATGGAATCTTCAGAAATTCAATACTTTATCCCCTCCTCATATGATACCTAGAATTCTCCAGATTCCAATCCACTATGATCCACACACTCCAGATAAACCCATATGGACTCCCCATGCCAAAGGTACATTCACCTGTGCATCAGCATGGGAGGTCCTAAGGACAAAAAAACAACATCTTCTCTCCAACTCCAAAATATGGCATAAAGCAATTCCCTTTAAGTGGTCATTTTGTCTATGGAGAGCACTCAGAAACAAACTCCCAACTGATGACAGAGTGGTCTTCTTTGGCAACCCTACTGTCACAAGATGTGTCTGTTGTATCAATCATCAGGGCGAAAATGTTTATCATATGTTTAGCAATGGACACTTTTATAGAACTGTATGGAAACGATTTACTGGACCATTTGGCCTCAACACTGAAGGACTCCCACTTCATAATCTGCTGATGAAATGGTGGTTACTCAAATATAACAATCTAGTCCAAAGCCTGCTCTTGGATACTGTCCCAATCATGATATGCTGGAATCTCTGGAAGAACAAATGTTGAGCTAAATATGTTTACAAAACATCCTCCCTAATTAGAGTCCTATTTGCTATACACTCAGACATCCTTCTACTTCTTTCAACCACCTATCTGCAAATAACCTGGCCACAGCACTAGAATGACATTTATAACTTGGCTGAAAATCTTCAACATGTCATCATCACCAAGCAGGTTACCTAGTCGAGACCAGACCCCCCCCCCCTTGATAAGATTAACTCAGATGGTAGTGCTCTCACTAACCCAGGAAAAATTGGGGCTGGAATCATTGTTAGAAATCACTTAGGTCAATTTATCCATGCAATTGCCGCACCATTAGGCAATGGCACCAACAACCTTGCTGAAACAATGGTTGCTCTCCTTGGTGTTAGGTGGTGCATTCACAACCAATTCACCAGAATTCACCTGGAGGTTGACTCTTCTTTACTGGTACAGTGGATAACCAACAAGGTACAACCCCCCTGGAATGTCCAGACACAGCTTCAGCAGTTGAATAACTTGAGCCAACAATGCACCCACTTCAAATACACACACACTTTCAGGGAAGCAAACTACCCTGCTGACTCTCTTTCCAAACTTAGCCACGAAGTACCCCAGATAACCCATTACAACACTATCTTGACTTCCACCACACATTAGAGGCCAAATCTTGTTGGACCAAAGAGGTACCCCTTCATTCAGACAAACAAAAACCACCAGGTGTCACAAACCATCAACCTTCCCTCCCCCACCTACATCTTCATAATGTTATCTTGGGAAACACCATAAAAAATAACCAAAAACCCCTTTGATCAACCAGCCCCAAAACATGTTGCTTTCACTAACAATGTTTATTTTTTTTTGCAGGCTCCTTTCACCATTGAAGCCCCCAATCTGATACTTTGGATCCAGGGTGTGGTAGTAGCATTAAAGCTCAATCTCATGGGAACAAATTATGAAAGAAAGCACCACTGTAACAACACCACTGCCCACTATGAGAATTTCCCAACAACTTCCTATGCTTTATGCTACCAGCTTTATAACAAAATAGATTCACCTATACATACTCCAAATCACCACAGATCACTAGATACACAACAACCTTTCTCTCCACAAGCTCACAGACCATCTCTATCCATTGCACAAGACACATATCACACCAACAAACACAACTAATGTGATAGAACCACCCCAGCTCCAGAACAACCCTTCTACCACCCTTCCCATACGTGCATCACTACACACAAGAACCTGATGCATCCCAGCTCCAGAACAACCCTTTTTTCTCCCAAGCCACTACACTGGCCAGAAATGGATTTTTCTACTAACCTTTCTTCTTGTTTTGAAGGTCAAATTCTAATGGCATCTCACCAAGAGATGAGAACTACATTCCATTGGTATGAAGAAAGGAGACTGGGGTCCTTAAATTGCATCTTTCACAGTGGAACAAGCCCAGTTGCAAGCTCTCTCACCTTGCCCCAATGCCCAAGCCAAAAGGATCCCTGGTGGCCCACTCCCCTTCACCATACTCCACATTTCTCTCCTTCACTTTCCCCTACCTTCTTCACCTTTTTTACTTCCTTCTCCTATATATCATTCTCATCACTGCTAGAACCCTCCCACAGAATGCACCCAACAATTCCAGGGTATTCCATCTCTCTAGTTCCACCTCTCAACACATCACCAGCTTCTATTTTCACCCCAAAATAATACCATCAACCAGAAGAACTTCCATGACCTCACTATCCTCTATACCCCATACAATTCAACACTTGCAAATCCAGGACTCTGTTTCCTCATCCCTTCACTTCCACAGCAACTCTTTAGCCCAGAATCCACAAGAACCTGGGCAAAAGAATGCTCCTTTTTTACTAACTGATTTTCTGATTTGTGCAGGTATTACATCCAAAAGTAGTCAATTTCAATGGCTAGTTTCCTTAAGGATGCCCCAACAACATGCTGACCCCAGTGTGCACAGCAGATGAGGGGCTCAGGCATGGATCATATGATGATACATATTATCTCTCCGCACTATGCCTTGATACTCATAGGGACTCAGACCTGCTCTTCACGCTAACAACATACACCCTACCATTTACCAGACTAATGGACACCTCCAGCAAGCAGACTACCCATCAGCCAGACTACCCAGACCAGTGCTCACTTCTTATGTCATTTCCAGCAGACAGACTCTACAGGCCTCACCTACATAATGGTGTCTTCAACATTGCTTTCCTGAAATCCAGATGCAAAGCAGCATTGAAGACAAATGAATCCCCTTTGCATAGCTTCACTAGGAAAATTCATACATGTACTAGTCGTGGCTCCTTTTGCATATGGAAGTTGATCTTCCAATTCTCTTATATAGTAGTTGTAGGACCTCTAATGCTTATTTATATAGTTGACCTAGGCTATTTTCATTCTGTTTTTGTATACCCAAGTGCCTACCAAATCTTAGGGCTTAGAGTTCCCATTATAGGTCTAACTTACCATAGCATTCAGGGCCCATTGGAATTCATTTGGATGGCCAAATGGTCTTTCTCTTTGAAGGTCGGGTCTATGCCCCCCTCCCTTGATGTAATTTATTCTTACAGTTATATATAAAATATACCCTAGGCGCAATGCCTAGTGCGTTCAAAAAAAAAAGAAAAACCCTAAAAACTCACTGGAGAGAAAAAAAACCCTAAACTCGAAAAACCCACCCACACACGCGTGAGAGCTTTTCTCTCTTGCGATAGGCGACAAGGAGGCGACTGCTATCGCACTGCTGCCATGGCCATTATGGCCGGTGGCCAACCACCTGGAGAGGGTGGACTGCCTCCACGACCACCTCCCTACACAACCCAACCCACTACGACTACAACCAACACCCCTGCTGCCATGGATTACGCACACGCTGTGAAACCATCGACGACCAACACTGCCATGCACGAGAAAACAGTGGTGGTTGATCCTATACCACTTCGACGAGCCACTTTTCTTCAAGGTCAACCAATGGTGAAGTTCACAGAATCAGAGGTCGATCGCATGAATATTCTTGAGGGATTGAAATTTGCAGTTGTATGTAAATTTTCATACGGTTGGCCTGAGTTGCAAGAACTACGTCGAATTATTCCCATGCAATGTGGAATCAAAGGTGAGTGCAATATTGGATTTCTTAGGGATCGACATATATTGGTACGTCTTACATTATGGCAAGATTACATAGAATTCACGTCGAAAAGTGTTTACTACGTAAAAGACAAGTTTGGACATGAATTTCAGTTGCGAACCTTACTGTATGATTCGAAGTTCAAATCTGGTGAAGAAACATCAAGAGTCATGGCATGGATTTCCTTCCCAAACTTGTTGCCCACTTTCTTTGTTAAGGAATGCCTGTTTTCCTTAGCTTCAGCAGTTGGTACACCATTGCATCTTGACATGGCCACTGTAAACAAGACAAGGCCTAGTTGTGCTCGTGTGAAGGTGTTGGTGGATTTGTTAGTGGATCACCCAAAGAAGGTTCGAATGGATATTGAAAATGAGTCGACTGGGGACATAAGGACAGAATGGGTGACAATTAGATACGATTATTTACCTAAATATTGTAAGGAGTGTAAACTACAAGGTCATGACATAGCTGAGTGTTGGAAGATCCATCCAGAATTAATGGCTACAAGGAATGATGAACAGACTATTAATAAAGAGACTGTGGGGCAGGAGATCAATAATAGGGGAAGGGAATTTGCTCCATTAATGATCCTATCCAGTGGTAAAGTTGTGGGCAATGCAGCATCTCAATGGAAGGAGGTAAGAGATAATAGAGGAAAGGGAAAGGAGAAACAGGCAACTGGAATGGTGAGACCTGGACAGGAGGTAGCTCCAATGGAAAATCAGACTATTGTAGTACCTCAACAGGTGAAAATAAATAATCAATTTGCATTGCTGGAAGTGGAGAATGGAGAAACTTTACAACAAAATCAGTTAGCATTA
>ML332545.1:0-18189 GCA_005239505.1 Nicotiana paniculata | reverse complement strand
CTGTGGGATCGACTCTGGGCATAATACTCTGGATTATATTTGCAACGCCCGCTTAGTCTTTTATAAGACATAGTTGGGTGTGATCAAGCGGAATCCCCGTCTTCGAGATCTTCTTCTTCAAACTCATCGGAGTCATCTTCGGGGAAAGCCAGCTTCTGAGCCTGGTGTTCTTCGGATCGGGCATTGTCAATCTCGGCCGCAATTTTGAAATCTTGGGCTTGAGCATCTTCGAGGGCCTCCCTCCGGGCTTGCCACTTCGCGTGGTCGATCATGCTTCTGGCTTTGGTCTGGATGGCCTCAACATGTTTTTAACTGAGCCACCTTTTCATCAGCAAGGATGCCGACCTTAACCACTTCTAAATTAGCCTCCTCGAGTTTGCTGGCGGCCGAATCCAGCTGAGACTGGAGCTCTTTGATTTTCCCCGTCTGCACCGAGTTCTTCTCTTTCTCAGCTCGAAGCTGAGTCTTAACCGATTCCGACTGAGCCTGAACAGTATCTTTCATCAAAGCCAAGACATACATGCTCCTTTCAAAAACATCGGCCTCGGATCGAACGTCATCCACTTGCTTGATGAGCTGGTCGATTTGCTCGAGCCTCTGTCGGATCTGCAGAATTGGGTCATTAGTCGTTATCTCTAACTCGGCATCACTATCGTGGAGCATTCGGAATACCTGTTCGGCCATGTCGGTATGATCCTCCTGAGCTGCAACCAGATCGGCCTGGTGTCTTTCAATGAGGAGCCTATAAGTATCGCCCTTCTCAGTAAGTCTCCGGACATTTGCCCTATGTTCCTCCCGGGCTCTGACAAAGGCTTCGTGGTGCAGCACCAAAGCCTACAAAAGAAAGAGAAAAAATGTTAAGAATAATCTACAAGTACAAATAAAGTATGAAATAAAGTTCGAAGGTTACCCAATTTAGTGCTTGTTGGGCCTCGTTGAACAAGTAAGAGGCCCCCACGACATTCATCACCGCATGGTCTTCTTCGGTCACCAGGCCCCTCAGATAACTGGAGAACCCGACCGAGGAGGGGGGGGAGAAAATTTGAGCATCTTTGGGGACGGTCAACACCAGATGCCGTTTGCGATTGGGGTTGGAACTCGGAGCTGGAAATTGATCTACCATCTTCGAGCTTGATGGAGACTCAGTTGCCCTCGGCGATGGTACCTTCCTCGGGACTGATAGGTCGCCAAAACCGGGGATCTCTTCAGAAGTAGCTGCCTCGAGCCCGTCAAAGAAGCCATGGAGATCTACCCGTTGCCCTTCTAACATATTGGCCTCTTGAATCATGACATCGGAAATTTGGGGGGAGTCCAAGATGTCGACCACCCCAGGTTCGACCCCAGGAACCTCTTCCGCTGCTTGGGGGTCTTTCTTTGAAGCTCTATTTCTCTCGTCTTCGCCAGGGACGGAGTGACTTCTGGATCGGGAACCTCGGCCTAAGTTCCTTTGTTTATTGCCTCCGGTTTGGAGGACTTCTGTACCGGAACCGCAGCCCGCGAACGAGTCACCAGCCCGACATCTTTTTCTTCTTGCTCCTCATCTTCGGACTCGTCCATTAGCTGGCGGACCGACTCTACAGATAAGGGAATAAAATTTTCCTTAGGCTTGAGAGGCTTCCTTGCTTGCCTCTTCTTTTCTGAGCCCAACGGACTCGGGGCCCTTTTTCTTGTTTTATCCTTAGCCAGCTTCGGAGCTGATGGTTGAGGGAGGATTTCTTCATTGCTGGAAGGAGTTCTCATCGGGACATCTTTCCTGAGACTTGCAGAGAAAAGGAAGCAAGTTAGTTTAGAAAAGATTAAAGTGACAAATAAATAGAGAGCAGAAGTTTATCGGGGTTCCGAGCGTCCCACCAACCCTTGGAAAGCTCCATTCAAGCCCGTTTGAGTTGGGCCTCTGAGATACTAGACTCTCGACCCATCTTTTTAACTCCGGAATCGGGTCTGGCATCTGGGCCACAGCTGCAATAACAAAGTAAAAATAAGCAACGGTTGAAGAAAGTAAGACTGGAAAAATGAGCACTTAAGGAAAAAACACTTACGATTAAAATTCCACTGCTCCGGAACGGCATATCTTCTGCAGGTATCAGGTCCGATGTCCATATTCGGACAAACCTGCCCATCCAGCCTTGATCATGGGTCTCGTCAAGACTGGAGAACGGGGCTTTGTTGGCTCGATGAGAGAGCTTAATTAGTCCTCGATAGATCCGAGGTTGTAGAGACGCATTAGATGATCGAGGGTAAGGGAGCAACCCTCGATTTTGCTGGAGAAGAAGCGGAGAAGGATGATGATCCTCCAAAACGATGGGTGAATCTGGCCCAAGGCAACTTCATACCTTTTGCAAAAGGCCACTACTACAGGATCTAGGGGACTAAACGTAAAAGGGTAAGTGTAAACACTTAGATGCCCCTCTATGTATGTGGTGATCGATTCCTCAGGAGATGGAACGACCACGTCCTTATTTACCCAGTTGCACTCTTCTTTAACCTATCAAGGAGGCCCTCGGTGATGGTACACATGTACCTTGACATTAGTTCACACCAGACCTGCACCGAGGGGGTCTTCTCTATCTTGAAGTCGGAAACCGTCGGGCACCCGGTCGGAACGTATTCCTCAGGGTGGCACTCTGTCGCAGCCGCCTCGCCGGCAGAGCGTGATGAATAAGGAGCCTATTTTTGTGGCACGGTTTTGAAAGTTTTAGCCATTTGTGAAAAATAGAAAGCGAATAAATTGACTAAGGTTCCGGAAAATTAAGTATGAGAAGTAAGAAGCAAGAATTCTTTGAGAGCAAAAGCAGGGAAGGTGATGGTTGTAAAGGTTCGAATGAAGAAAGATTCAGCGTTTTATAGGTTGAAGGCGTCGGTTCAGAGTCGCTTAGTGGTCGACCAACGCCTGACAGACATTTAATGCCTTGGTTACTCGACCGACGGGGCGTTTCATTGCTTACGTCATGATCGAACTAATAGCTGACATCATCACTCCGAAAGATGAAACTCGGGAATTCATGTCTTTTCATCATCTTATTTCTGAGAAATGAGGGGACTATCTGTATACGGTCAAAATAAGGTTTTCCCAATTTTGTATGATTAATCGAGATTGAAATGGCAGGCCAAGGTTCGATCTCACATTGTGTCGGATCATGACACGAAGATAGATTGTCAAGATCATGAATTAGTGACCAATCAAGATCAAGATCGGCCCAGATCGAGACCGAGTCGGACACAGATCGAGCTAGATCGAAGGGAGTATGCTGAGTCGAGTAACAGAAAGTCGAGATATCCGTGACCGGGCAAGGATCGTGGCGAAAATCTCGGCACGTACCAAGTCAAGACTGGTTAATTAGACAATCATAGGATTTTCTTCTATATTTAGAATTGTATCATAAGTAGAACTCCTTTACTATATAAATGGGGTTCTAATCATTTTGTCAGCATTAGATTAACATCACATTCACACATAACAAAGCAATATATTACATTTTCTCTCTTAAGCTCTTTTATTTTGTTGTTCAGTTCTTACTCTTCAATAACATACTCTGTTGGTTCGAGGGCGACCTAGCTCGAGGGCCAAAGCTGCATATTATATTGGTTTGCTTTATTATACAGTTAATTTCTAACATCAATTTTCATATTTCTCAGTTTGTGCCAAGTGAAACCACTTATAACTTTTATTGTTATCTGATTTTAAGGGTAAACAATATGTAACAAGATCATTTTATTTTGGTAATTAAATTTATTATTACCGCGAAAAAAGTACTTACAAGACAAAGCAAAAAACCCTATATCTGGGCAAGAACTAAAACTTTCAACTGCTACTCTCCCTAAATACAATCAACTGATAAAAATAAACTAGGGTTAACGATCCATCCTTCTATGTAATAAGATCATTTTTAGAACTTTTTTGTTATCATTATTTCCTGTCCTTTTTTTTTCTTTTGCTTCTCAGCTCGTTATCTAATTAATTAGGTTCTCTTCTATTAAGGAATCTAGCAGCCAAAAGACAAGGCTCTCTGTAAAATTGTATGTTGCTTTTGAATTTCTGAACTTTAAGTATAGGAAAAACTTCAAACATAGTGATGGTAAATAAATACTCTACTATTTCTTGATCTTCTTCGTTTTACTAATTGAAGACACAAGACCAAGAGGGTGTTTCGCTAAGCTTATAAGTTGGTCAAACTAGCTTATAAGTACTTTTTGGTTTATCTACGCGTTCGGTAAGTTAAAAGTGCTTATAAGCCAGGTGCTTATAAGTCAAAAATAAACCAAAAGTCATAAGTTGATCACCCCCAGCTTATGAATTTTTAGCTTATAAGCACTTTAAGTTTGACCAAAATTTTTACTATTATACCCTTAAAATATTCCTTTTTAGAACAAAACTCCTACATCGATATTCACTTCCTCAAGTATTTTTTCAACCTAAACCCCTCAAATTTTTTGTGTATTGCTTGGTAAGTGCTGTAATGAAGACAATGTTTGTTTTTCTTCAAATATTTTGTCCTATTTAAGTTTATTTTTTATTGAGAAACTTTTGTCAATTTATTAATTATTATAACTTATGATTATATGTTTATCATAAAATAAATTATATTTATTATAAAAGTTATCTTATCTAAGCACAGTTGTATTTAAAATAAAATGACAAATAGAATATTTTGTATTTGAATCGATCTGGAATCTAAAATTTTAAAGAAATTACGCCCTTATAAGTGTAAACAGTTCTAAAGTTATTTAAGTTATTTTAATATAAAAAAAAGCTTATCAACACTTTTTAATCGGGCTTTGATGAAAAATGTATTGTTAAGATTTGCTTATGCTTCACACTTGGTGCTGCAATAGTCCCTCACTTTTGTTTGGAAAACAGGTACCCTAAAGTGCGTGAACGCTCTATCAAAGCAATCATCTGAAATTCTTGAAACAACTCTGCAGCAATCTGTGGATAACGAAACTTGATCCTTGAAAAAGGAAGTGATCAAATCTGATACACACCCATCCACATTGATCAAAACCGTCGAGCAATCGCTTGTTTCATCACCCCGAGGAGTCGATGAAGGTGGTGGTGACACTATAGGAGTCATGTTATCATGAACTGGTGGCGGAGATGGAGGCGGTTGAGGTGGTAATGACGGAGCCGCGTGCGGTGGCATAGGTGGCGCAGCCGTGTGCGATGGTAGAGGTGGACTAACCACCGGTGAGTGAAACGCTAGGGGCGGTGGTAGTGGCATAGGAGCCACGTTATCGACTGGGGGCGGAGACGGAGGTAGTTGTGGAGGAGGCACCTGCGGCGGCAGAAGTGGAGCCGCGTGCCATGGCGGAGGTGGACCCACGTGTTGTGATGGAGGTGGCGGTGGAACCGTGTTAGCAACTGATGGCGAAGGTGGAGGCAATAGTGGAGGTGGTGTCGGGTGGTGACTACAATAGTCCCTCACTTTTGTTAGTAAAACGGGCACCCTGAAGTGTGTGAACCCTGCGTCAAAGCAATCATCTGAAATTCTTGAAATGACTCTGCAGCAATCAATGGATAATGACACTTGATCCTTGAAAAAGGAAGTGATCAAATTTGATACACACCCATCCACGTTTATCAAAACCATCGAACAATCACTTGGTTCATCACCCCGACTTGAAGGAGGTTTATTAACCACCGGTGAATGAAACGCTGGAGGTGGTGGTGGCAGAATTGGAGCCACATTATCAATTGGGGGAAGAGAAGGAGCTGGTTGCGGAGGTAGTGAGGTAGCCGCATGTGGTGGCAGAGGCGAAGGTGGAGGTGGTGGCAGACGAGCAGTGTGCAATGGCGGAGGTGGTGGTGTGGGCACGCGCAGTGGAGCCATGTGCACTGGTGGCGGAATTACATTAGCAACAGAGGGCGGAGGCGGAGGCAATGACGGGTAGTTTGGGTAGTATACACGCCATGGTAGTCTCCACCAAGGAATAGGTGGCCATCTTCGACCAAATAACTCCACGTTTTCACTTTTAGGTTCTCTTGCAGTGGCAGTAACCATGTCCATGCAAATACCCAAGAAAAGAATTACCCATAGTGAACAACTTCTCGACATGTTTCAGCAGAAAGATTAGTTTTGAGGTTTTACAAGAGCAAAGATATAAATTGAAATAACCAAAGAATTTAACCTCAAGTAGTACGTTTGAGTCCCATTAAACTTCTAACTGCTACTCTCTTAGGTGTACCAAAATTCTTCTCTATCTTTGACACTCTGAATAGCTAATAATTTCAGGACTTCTAAACAACTATGAGTTGCAGTCAAACTAGAATTCTTCTCCACAAATCAATTGAACAAACGCCAAAAAAAAAAAAAAAAAGATAGTGAATATTTTTAATGACTTCGTTCTGTGAAAAAGGCTTCTCCCAACAAAAACTGTGAAGCATTAAGATCAGCTTTGCCCTTTTTATCAGTTATTGAATAGGATGATACTGCTCTGATACGCGTCTTGGAGGTAACTTGCGCAGGATAAAGAGCACTAATATAGAAGGCAATATCTCCACCACCTGAATCAAATGGACAAAAGTTGAATCTTTGTGCAAGATCTTTTACGCCTATAAAGAGCGTTAAGGGAGCTTGAAAATTAATAGAAGATAAATAAAAATTTAAATAACCTAAGCATAAGCTTTGAAAATGAGAATATAGACTTAGAGATGTCGAATGTTTCACAAGGGCTGAATTTTGTCATAACCAGCTATAGAATATTAAAAAGAGAGTTTAAACTTTGTATAGAATTTTTACATTAACGTTGTCAGTTCAATTTATTCAGCTACAAAGTTATTACTCTATTCTCCAGATTTTCATATCAGGCTTGCTAAGTGTTGTTGTAGAACACCTGATGGTGTAAAAAACCTATACAGAGTCTGTGCAGAAAAACATAAACTCTTAAAAATAACTTAACTCACCATGTAATAGATGAGAATGAGAACAGGATGGTCAATGACATCAACATCAGCATTCCCGTCAAAAGCAGAAATAGCAACCTGTAAGTAAATAACATGAAAATATGCATTTTCTTAATCATGCTAGGGTCAAGTATGTGTATCCTGGATTTGGTGGAAACTTACCACTACACATCTGATCAAGAAACAAGTGCAGCAAATACCAGTCACAAAGCCAACCTGCACAACGATAGACATTAAAAACCAAAGTGGATCAGATTCTCATTACACAGGAATAATTATCTTTCCCCTTATAATTATACCAAAAAGTTTTCCGTTTAAGTACAGTGAAACCATTTGGATTGATATAATACACAAAGGATCATGCACCTGAAGAGCAAACCCCCTACTAGTTTGAGATTGAGGCTCAATTGATTCATTGGCTGATATCGAGTACACGATAAATCATTTTTCCTTTATCTTTTGCGGGAAAAAGAAATCAGTGTATTTTGACTATTTCAGCATTTCATCAGGTACCCATATCCTCTCATGATAACTTTGTCAACCAAAAATTAGATAGTTCCATGTCAGAAGATAGCACCTATTGACTACACTATGAACCGAAAACAAAGATGGATGGAGCTGGCAACTAGATTTCTAGTTTTTAATTGGTCAAGATACTTTTACGATGGACGGAAAGACAAGGTAGGACTTGGCACCAAAGCTTCAATGAAGATGGATTTGTTTCTCTCAAAGGCAAAAACAAGCACCAAACTGAAAATGTAGTCTTGCATCTAGTTGCCATATACATGGCAAGAGAATGACAAAATGAAGATGAAGGCAGTTACAACAGGTACAAACCTCATGAAGCTTCTTCTGACGGCCTCTAGATTCAATAGGAAAGCGCCGAAGCATTGCGAATAACCTAAAGAGAGATTAAAAAAGGAAAAGAAAAAAGATCAATTTCCTGAAACATGGATATAGTAATATAGGAAAGAGAATATGGGCACTTGTACAATTCTGGGGCACCAATTACCTTCCACCATACATGACAAATCCCAGAGCAGCACAAAACGAAATAACTGCAGAAAGTGCACACTCAGATTTTTTAAATTAAGATTGCAGACAACAATGTCTTAGTAACAATTGCATATATGTTGCCGACCTGCGAAAAAGAGTTTAGCAGTTTCAACACCAGTCGAAGTCGGGCCAAGCCTGATGAAGATCCAGATGCATATCTGCAGTAATACCACGGCTCCATAAATAGAAGGAAACTTAGAGAGGCTTCCATAGCTTATACATGGATATATGTTTTGTAAAGTGAATAGAACTCTGATGCACTACCTGTATAAGATACACGACTGCATTAACTGCATAATATGCAGGTCGAAGTTTATCAATGGGAAGGTTTCTTGCCTGAGAAAAAAATAACCAAAGAGTAAGGCCTGATCCATGATGAAAATAATTATAATAGGTAAGGCTTCTTCCACAATGAATATATTAAGGAATATTTTAACATGATTCCGTTGACAGTATCTTGTCTGAGTGATTCCTTAAAGACTATTGAGAATCAAATAGCATTACCTGATGGTATATTTCAGCCCAAAATAGAACTAGCAGCGTATATGTCGAAAAGAATAAAAGACCAGGGAGATCCAGAAGCATAATCTCAAGTGCCTGTTTAAATGCCAATTGGTGTTGGCGAAATAGACAAATCAAATGCCATAATGTTCTTTCTTTAAAGAAAATATGAAATTAAATTTGGAATCCAAAATATAAAAATATGATGCATGGAATGGTCAAAAATATTTTAAAAAACAACTGTTCTAATATGTAGCGTGCAACCAAATTCAGTAAGAGTTGGAAATATTTAAGTATTAAGGTCAGAATGTTTCATATCAACTACAAAGTCATGGAATAAGGAGAGAGGCAGACGAAAAGAGAAGTAGAACAAGGATAAGTTAAAGTCCATAGGTTATACACTAAACACAGGATCACAGCTACTGATACTGTTCTGTGATACCGCCTAGATTAGTGATGAGTTGATGCTAAATAAGGATAAATTGTTCTCAGTTCAGGTTCAAAGAATTGGATATGATTGTTTCATCAACATGAGTTAAATTTCTTCTCTTGCAGTGTAATTCCCTGGAAAGTACATTCTAGAAGTTTTAGGAGTCAATAGCCTACTCTGCATTTATTCACCGACAAAGTGGAAATTAGAATGGTTAGGGGAAAGAAAAGACTTACTTTTGGCCTCAGATAAAATACACTCCTGTAAACGCCAAATAAAATCGCTCTCACTGCCAACAAATATTTGGTTCTTGTGAGCATCAGAATAACTTGATGTCAAGAGTTTCTAGCAGAACTCTGAGAAAGTAAAGGAAATCTTACATCCACAGACAACAAAATTCATCAAGTGAAAAACCTTTTGTGTTGTCCAACCAATTCCTGACAGACGCAATTGGATGCGGATGAGTTGTACCTATAATACAACATATGGAAACTTGCTTAGACAATAAATTCTGAGAATCTAGAGTAGGCCTCACCAAGACAAGCTAGTGAGATGCTGATGGAAATTTAGATGTATTTCCAAGTTTTTCAAATCCCACTATAAAATTATTAAAACTGCAGTGCTATCATTACCAATGTTTTAAAAGGCTTTTTCGGGGCAAGGCGCACCAAAAACGTCCTGCGGCGAAAGTCTCAATAAGCGTATGCCCCGCAATTAGGGGCGTACGGGGCACATTTTTTTAGTGAGGCGTAAGTCCCAGAGATTTTTTCAAATTAAAACAAAATTTGTTGAATAGGTCATTCACATAATACCCAAATTCTTAAAATTCAGCTTGGTAATTACTCAAAAGTTTTAAAAAGGAACTGAAATGTATTAAATTTAAAAGTCAAGACATTTTTTATTGATTGAAGCCCCAATTCATGGTCTTTCCCAATTCTTTATCTTGTCCGCTGGTCTGCTAATATCTCCCAAAAGCAACGAATATTCAATTTTTTTTTACAAATACAAAGAGAACTTCATTCTCCTTCATAGCAGCAAGTTCAAAGTTCAAATTGCAGTTTAGTCATCCTTTTTGTTCCTCGATGTAGAAAACTTTATTCTTTTCGACTCAAGTTACTTGAGCTTCTAAGTAGCGTATAATACATTGTTTTGACTAGTTTTTTGTGAGGATAAAGCACATCCATATATATATTTTTATCAAATATTTATAGTTTTCTTCATTTTTATGCAATTTTACCTGTTTATAAATATTTACTGTAATTATATTATTTTATAAAATATTAAAAATTAAATACCTATGGGGCTTACGCCTAGTGCCTCGGGGCTTACGCCTCGCTGAGGCATATATAAAACGCCTCGCCTTATGCCCGCGCCTTTTAAAACATTGATCATTACTACTAGTGCCCAAACCATTAAAATAGTATAATCCAAGCTTGAAATGAACAAGTGTCACCCCTTTCCACACCCCCTCTCCTGCTCAGCAACATGACATACAAACACACACATAGTCCTTCAACATGAACGCATAAAAACAACAATTAAAAATCACATGCAAAAGAAAAAGACAGAATATTGGGCGGCAGATCTTTTAATATACTCCTCTTTTTTCATCTAATGGAGTTACAATCATCGTAAAGCTCTTCTGTAGACATTTTCCCTTTTGGTTTTGTCGGATGAACTATTTATTTTTCATTTGACTTAATTATCCATTGAAAATGAATAAGGAATACAAGTTAGTCATTGCAATACTTAGGTTTATGCAGAATTTACTAGACAGCTACCAAAAGATGTGTTAATATTTCTTTTGCTTTGAGCCTAGAAATGTGTTTACCACTTCATGATTATGAGTCAAAATTAAAAATGTCTTGTGTTAACAAGTCTACTTCCCTTACATGTTGTCATTCACTTTAAGCTCATTTTCTGTGGCTCTTGACCTCTTCCAAATATATGTTGCGTAGAGTAAGGAGAGGAGACTAAAACTGTGTGACCTTTTTGATGCTCTGCTGTCAATGCATAGTATAAGTTGCTTATTCACTATTCAGGCTATGCAAAAGTTCCCAGTTAAGTTGAATTCAATGTCCAATATAGTTCCTGATTAAGTAAAGACTTGAAGTTAAGGGGGAATCATATACCTCAAAAGCACTTTATAATGATAGCTCGACAGTTCAAATGTGATAAGATAGAACAAAATTTTATTTGAATTCCAAGTTTTAATAGAAATTTTTTATTGACGAGCTACAACAATTGCACCTATTAAAGCAACTAAAAGGATTCTTCGACTCATATTCCCCAAAAAGTGGATCCCGCTTAGAAATCTTATTCTAAGTTGTAAAGCAAAATAGACAAAAAAAAACTCGTCCATAAGCCCCCTTAGTTTGAATTACTAGATTTTTGATTTCCAATCCGAATCCCGGTATCTATTGAAAGAATCAAACCAATGAAGGAAAAGTGAAGAAAATTGACCTCCCCTCCTTTCTATTGAAGAAAGAGAAAATTAGAATCTATCAGATGGGTAAATAAGATAATAAAAATTCTCAATTGGAAGGGATGTTCAAAACTTGGCAATCAAATGTCAACCCTTCGGTTTGGTAATAATAGTGAATAGTAGGAAATAAGAGACTTCTGCAAATTGTATCTTTGAACATAACTCCTGTGTTTCCTTACCTGCTAACTAATTTATGACCCTAGCAGTTAAAAGTCTAGTGTTACTAAAAGAGATCACCTTATCTTTTAAAGCAAGATACGGAGCAGCACGAAACGAGGGTCTATCACTTTTTATGTGTGAAGCGATGCACCTTCAAAGAAGCACTCTCAGACAGTAAAGTAAAGTGAGAAAAAGTAGTAGTCCTCCCTCTCTTCCATTGTATGTGGAACTTGTCCTTATTAGTTCATTCAAAAAATAATAACATCTTTCTATATTTAGAAGCAATTTAACTGTGAAATTCTCATTTTACCCTTAGCATCTTTTTTTTATTAATCATGGTGTCCGGACCAGCTTGTCCGCACCTTTGACTAATTGCACTGGATACCTGCTATCTCCCACCAACAAAAGGAAGCAAGCAGCTCTATCCACCAGAGCTTGTATCCACCAGAGCTTGGACAAATGAAAAGAAATCACCTAGCGTTTTGTCTCCGACCTGAGATTTCATGATTCTCAACCCACTTTATTGACCACTAGTCCACACCCTTGGGTGCTATGCTTATCATGTTTTATAGCCACATAAATGTAGTGTCAGGTTTAAGATCATAAGTAAACTCTGTGCGGAGTCAAACTCCGTCACATAAATTGGAATGGAGGGAGTAGCTTATCCAAATTTAATACGGATGTGTTTGGTATGATACAAAATCTTTTTTAGAAGATGTAGTGATTGATCAAATCATTTCTCCGTATTTGATTTGATTTGATTTTTCTCCCTTACTTATATGAACATAAATCGCATTCTTTTATAAATATGAGCTTCTTACTTCATATTACTTGCCTCAACCAATTTGGACGTTGTTGACAAGCTTTGATACTAAAAATTTATCACAAACCGCCTTTCTACCTATCTTATACTTAACAATAACCATATGTTGTTTACTTTATATCCAACCAAGCACAGGAAAAATGACGCGGAAAATAGTATCCTAGTTGAAACATTTCCCCACGAAAAATATTTTCACCATACCTTTGGTTGGTGTCAACTTCAACTCCTATTTACCTTTCTCCTAATCCAAGCAAGACTAAAGCCCATGGTTTGACAAGCGTGGAGCTCTTGCCCGAGCATGCCTAGCCCATGGTTACCGACACAGAATCAACTAAGGGTTTCTTAGTGAACATTAACACATGTCCACTAAGCCCAGTGTGGCATAGGTCTATGCTATGCACTCAACAGTATCACTATCTTAAAATTTTGTCACCATTGGTCACTGTCACGCCTTATCCACCTGCAAATCAAATGATCCCTTTGCTAAAAAAGTCAATGTATTAACCTCAATACCATTTGGTTGCCATGATTTAGGATGAAATGGTCGAAAAGTTGATTTTCTTGCATTTTTTGTGAATTTGATAGGAAAGAGACTTGTAGGTACAGCCTTTGACAAATTTCCAAAATAAAAATGTTCCAACCATAAGTCCTGCAGAAATGATTAAACCTGAAGGAAAATGATTTTATCACATTTAGAACTTTCCTTTGGAACAAGGGCATCCAAGAAACTAATCTCCTTTTCTTCACTATATTATGCTGCAAACAAATAAATATTCCTCCAGATATCCAAACGAAGCCAAATACAAACTGAAGGACAAAATCCTAGATCTAAGAACCTAGACCTAGGGGCATACCCCAAAGAAAACGTATCCACAAAATTAGACAACCCAGCGTAAGTTAGGAGCTCATATTGGAAAAGATCTGAACTCTGAATGGATCAAATAAATCCCAAGAAATTGCCCTAATAAAAACTAGATTAATCATGGATTTGGTATTATAGTAAATGTAGATATTACAGCCCTTAATCAATTAGAACTAATGGTCAATCCAATAAGATCCAGATGGTAGGCAATAAATCTCGTGTCATAAAATATGGTAAAAAAACAGAAACCTTTGAGTATAATTATATAACATATTCATACGAATAACTAAGTAAGTGGAAACAGAAGTATAATCCAAGAAACGTGTACCAGGGCAATGAAGGAGACAAACGCGTAGGCAGCACAAAGAGTATAAAAGATGTCTTCTTTCCCATTATCTGAAACCTCAAGCACTCCATTAAACCAATCAAAGATGGGAACTTCAAGAAAAAAGCTTTTAGGTTTTAGCATTTCTTCTATAAGCGGAAGAAATCAAGCTGTGTTTGAACTGAAAAGTAAGTCCGCTGTTCAGTGTTCACAGAGAGTGACGAAGTGAGAAAGAAGGGGTGGAGGGTTTGGAGGGGGAGCACGTGGATGGATGGACACGTGTACAAAACACGTGGGAAGGTGGGAAGTTTACGATGTCTCACTTTTGAGTTTTGATTCTTCTATTGTTTATCTCATGGTTTATTTTTTTTATTTTTTTTTGTTTTCACCCGGTATCTACATTGGGGCCGGCGGCGGACCCAAGTGGTGGTTAGCGGATTTAACTGAACTCATTTCACCAAAAAGTAATATTATGTATATGTATAAATTAGGATTAAAGTTGTATAAATATCTATTTGAACTCACTTGACAACTATTAGTTTACGACTAAAGTTATATATTGTAAGATTGAACTCGTTTGAATAAAATTTTGGGTCCGTCATTGATTGGGGCATGATTAAATCCGGATTCGCGCCAGAAAATCTCACGTTGAAGAGTAAAGTATTCTTTAACAAAAGTATTTTTATATTCAGAAATTCGAACTCGAAACCTCAAAAATAAAGAGTACTTCCACTTTACCATAACCACGATATCTCAATCTCATGATTTGTTACGATCGACGAACTTGAAAGTTTCCAAATTTAATAACACAAGCTTTGATGGAAACTATAAAAAAGATAAAGAGAAAAACATCTTCACTTATTTTCAGATGACTAAATTAAATAATAAGCTAGATAATATCTTTATTTACCTCATGCGACCTGAACTTCTAACTTTATCAATTGCAAAAACAATAATCTATCTTTTTTTTATTATGATGTAAAAGGATTATAATTCCAAATACAATGTTTACTAATTAAGGATATTTTACTTATTTTTTATTTTTTCCAAAGCGGATTAAACAATAGAATGATTAAACAATAGTGTACAACTTACGATTCATCTCTTGGTTTTGAAACAGAGATAAAACGACAACGAAACTAAAATAATTTTCACGTAATTTTACAATTATGTCATAAAGTTAATATCAGCAAATACACATATTATTTAACTAAATGAAGGATTATATATGATAACAATTATAGAATTTCTATGTTATCATATATTCTTGGAGAATTTTATAGTTCTTTGAGGACCGAAAATTAGAGATTCACATTGTCAATCGCAATTACTTTAAGATAGAGACATAGTTGTCGTTTGGCCGGCATAAAATTCGAAAAATAAAACTCCAAACCGAACTGAATTAATTTGATATTTTTCGATATCGGTATTGAATTTTTTATATTTTGGTATATCGAAATATCGAAATATTTTAGTAAAAATTGCGGGGCACCCTATTTGGTCGCCCCCATTTAACTTATATCCGCTTTTTAAAAAACTTTTAACTTTTACCCTCTTTTTAAATAACTTCAGCTGCCCTTNGAGCTGAAGTTCCCAAGTTATAAAGACAACAACTTCAGCATACGGGGCTGAAGTTCCCCAATTGCAAAGACAAAACTTCAGCTCTAGAGAACTTCAGCTCTAGAGCTGAAGTTCCACAGTATAACTGGGGGAACTTCAGCCCCGTATGCTGAAGTTATTGTCTTTATAACTTGGGAACTTCGGCCCCGTATGCTGAAGTTGTTGTCTTTATAACTTGGGAACTTCAACCCCGTATGCTGAAGTTCCCCATTTACAAAAGACAAAACTTCAGCTCTAGAGCTGAAGTTGTTGTCTTTATAACT
This sequence comes from Nicotiana paniculata, assembly GCA_005239505.1. Lineage (NCBI taxonomy): Eukaryota > Viridiplantae > Streptophyta > Magnoliopsida > Solanales > Solanaceae > Nicotiana > Nicotiana paniculata. The sequence goes on along the minus strand of ML332545.1, from coordinate 2,764 downwards.
TGAGAACTTCAGCCCCGTATGCTGAAGTTTTTGTCTTTATAACTGGGGAACTTCAGCCCCGTATGCTGAAGTTTCCTAGTGTAACTGGGGGAACTTCAGCCCCGTATGCTGAAGTTGTTGTCTTTATAACTTGAGAACTTCAGCCCCGTATGCTGAAGTTCCCCATTTACAAAAGACATTACTTCAGCTTTAGAGCGGAAGTTCCCCAGTGTAACTGGGGGAACTTCAGCCCGTATGCTGAAGTTTTTGTCTTTATAACTGGGGAACTTCAGCCCCGTATGCTGAAGTTTCCTAGTGTAACTGGGGGAACTTCAGCCCCGTATGCTGAAGTTGTTGTCTTTATAACTTGAGAACTTCAGCCCCGTATGCTGAAGTTCCCCATTTACAAAAGACATTACTTCAGCTTTAGAGCTGAAGTTCCCCAGTGTAACTGGGGGAACTTCAGCCCGTATGCTGAATTTTTTATCTTTATAACTGGAGAACTTCAACCGCGTATGCTGAAGTTCCTCACTTACAAAGACAAAAACTTCAGCTCTTTCCAATCAAAGGAATAATTGGAACAAAGGTATGGAACTTCTTGATTGCATTATTGATTAGAAATGAATTTTCTAACATTTGACTACGTAACATTGAAGGATTTAGTCGCGCACTTGAAAGATAGCCCATAAAGTCACGGGAATGATTGGATAATTGGTTTATATGGATCCTTCCTTTGTGAAAGTACAGAGAAAAATGACATTGCCAAAAATTGATAAGGTAAAATTTCCATTTATTTATCAAAAGTAACGTCCCTTTTAAAGCCAGAATTGATTTTCCTTGATACCTAACAGAATGCATGAAAGGATCTGAAGTTTTTGTCTTTATAACTGGGGAACTTCAGCCCCGTATAATGAAGTCCCCCATTTACAAACACAAAAACTTCAGCTCTAGAGCTGAAGTTCCCCATTTACTAGAGCTCTATAGCTGAAGTTCGCAAGCTACTTCAGGCCCGTCTACTAGAATGCTGAAGTTTTGCGTGATTGCCTTTGCTACTTCAGCCTCGCATGTTGAAGTTATGCGCAAAAGCGGGTACGGATGTAATTTTTTTTACAAAGCGTGTATAAGTTAAAACGTGGCACAAAAGTGGATACAGATGTAAAAGGCCTAATATTTAAGTTCAAGCCCATCTAGATTTCTATTTTCTAGCCCAATAAAACTAAGCCCAACACCCCGGGCCCCCTAATTCCCTGATCCCTTATGCCTTAGAATTTTGCTGCTCGTTAGTTGTTGTGTAAACTTGAACTCTATTGCTCGTTAGATGTGTAAACTTGAATTTTGCTGCTTGTTAGATGTACAAACTTGAATTCTGCTGCTCGTTAGATGTACAAACTTGAATTCTGCTGCTCATTAGTTAATGTTGATGTGTTGCTCGTTAATATTTATGAGCACTTAATTTTTACTATGCTTGAATTTTTTATCATTTTTAGTATGTAAAAATATTTTAGCTCTTATTTCTAATTTTATTAGGTTTTATTTAAAAAAATTAAAAATCACAAAAAATTTATATGTTCTTAATTTTAAAATATTTAGCTAATATTTTTATTTTATACTCTTAAAAGAAAGAAAAAATATTAATTAAATCAAAAGTCAATGAATCATTTTCATGTCACAAGATTCTTCTATCTTTGGTAACAAACTTATATACTTATACGTAACAAACTTATATGCTTTCCCTCAAGACTCATATACACATACACACTCTTTTATTTTTTGCCACTAATTAATCTCACTCAACCTATGTATCTTACACAAATACAACACACAACTGGGATGACATAGAAATACACGAAACACAAATGGGGAGTAAAAGAAAATAGAGGAAAAAACGAAAAAGAAGACTCATTCGCTTGGCAGAAAAGGGGCGATTTTCTCACTTCGTTCGAAAGTTCAAACTCGTATTCTGGTTCCGGACAATCAATATTTGATAACCTAGCATCACTCTTGATCCTTCATGTTTTGCTCCCATAAACCCACCTCAAAACAAACCAAAAATTCCATGTAATCTGCCACCAAAGAGTCTCTTAAACCACAAAAATCAACTCCAATTCTTCTCCTTGAAGCCATGTAAACCAGCCACTGAAAGCTTCTATTTTCACCACCAAAACAGCCCCAACTTCCCTGTTAAAACTATCCCAAATTCCAACCCGAAATCGCCGCCCAAACAATCCAAAATGGACCCCAAAATTCAGCCAAAACGCAGCTGAAATTACCCCTTAAAAAATAGCTCAAACTCCACCTCAGATGTGCAGCAAAAACAGCAGGGAAACAGCCCTGAACCAGCTCCAAAATAGCTATGACGTCGCATCTAAATAGTCACGAAACTACCACACAACGGCCCCCAAAAATCAGATTGCAAAACACCCAAAATCCCACCCTGAAACCACCCCGAGCAGTCCCGTTTACAACTTCAAAATATCTCCAAACAGTGGAGTCAACGGTCGAGGTCGAGGATTCCGTTGGAGCTCCAAGAAAGCGCCCTATTGGTTGAGTTTGTTTGATGTTCATCTTAATCGTTGCCTGATTGGTTTGCCGAGTTGCAAGTTTAACTTCGAATTCATCTTTAGCGTAGCAGTGAATAATTTGTTCTTCAGTTCTATTTTCAAATTTGGACATGCTTTAAATGTTCATATGTGAATTCTTCCTGATTATCATGTTTTGAATAATATCTAGTGAGATAATTTTTGTATTGCTGCATCGATAATTAAAATGGGGGAAAACCAACAGT